>JAQPPZ010017045.1:3000000-3266024 GCA_028583015.1 Wollemia nobilis | reverse complement strand
AGCAATATTCTCCATTAACTTTGTTTATGGTTGTTGATTTTTGAAATATCATTGGAGAGAATAGGATTGATTGTGGTTTCCTTTTCAAAAGTGTTTGGTTGAATGCTTCAAGGTTTTCTGGTTTGAGAGTTGTGCTTAAACCTTGTTTTATAAGCATTATTTTTGAAGCCATTAGTTATGTGAAAACCTAAGATAGGGTTTGAGAATAACATGAGTATCATTGTTATGTGAAGAATTTTTTATAAGCATTTTTGTTGAAGCCCATTGATTGTACAAAGAACTTGAACTTGAGTTAGAGGAGAACATGAGTATCATTTTTATGTGAGATTTGTGGTTAAGCATTTTTAGAAACATTTTGAGTTGGTTGATACATGGTTGGACTAGGGATTGTGAGAACGAGTTGTTCCTTGTTGTCATTTGTTGAGTAGATTTTTTTGAGCCTAGTCAAGTGAATGAGTGAAGTGGTTGTTCAAGTTTCATGAAATAAACTATCCTATATTTTTATTTGGGTTGAGATCATTGTGGATCAATATTGTCATCCATTGTAGAGTGCATTGTCATTCATTATTGAGTTCGTCATTGAGTCTTACCTTCATAGATTTGTGGATGAGATTTGAGTGCTACTTGAGCATGATTGATTAAGCCTTTGAGAAGGCCTTTGGGATAGATTTTTGGATAGATGTATGGCAAATTTTGTGTATGATTGATTGATCCTTTGAGAAGGCTTTTGGGATAGATTTTTGGACAGATTTATGGCAGCTTTTATGCATGATTGATTGAGCCTTTGAGAAGGATTTTGGATATAGTTCTGGACATATTTGTGGTAGATTTTATGCATGATTTATTAAGCCTTCAAGAAGGATTTTGGATAGATTTGTGGATATATTTTGAGCAATTTCATGGTGAGCTTGCTGAGAATATTTGAGCAAGTTCTTGGTGAGATTGCTAGAGCAAATTTTGAGTAAGTTCTTGGTGAGCTTGTTGAAGTAGATTTTGAGCAAGTTCTTGGTGAGCTTGCTAGAGCAGATTTTGAGTATGTTCTTGGTGGCCTTGGTAAGCAAATTAGTGGATTACCTAAATGAGCATATTAGGATTGCCTTGCCGATCAGATCAGTGGATTGCCTACCTGAGAAGATCATGATTGCCTACCTGAGCAGATCAATAGATTGCCTACCTGAGCAGATCAGTGGATTACCTAGCTGAGAAGATCAATGAATTACCTTACTAAGTAGATTAGTGGATAGCCTAGCTTTGAGAAGATCAAATTAATCATTTGTATTGGGATAAGGATCCCTATTTCTTTGTGAAATATTATAAGGAGATTATCTTGTGGAGTACCCCACATTGGGGAAACCATGTTAAATCTTGTGTCTCAATTGTGTGTGGTGATTTGTGATCTTGCTTACTATTGCCATCTATGTCATTAATACACATTGCTATATTTGGATATTGCAATTAGGGACACTAATTGATATTGTTTTGGAAAGAAAGTAAAAAGTGGGTGCTATATTGTTTACCCCCCCTCTTAGTATAAGCTTGTGTTCTTCAGTATCTTATTATTCCTCAATATTTCTTCTATTTGAAATTAAAAAAAATTGATGTGATGAAAAGAATAATTTTTTTTTGTTATAACATGAATAAAAAAGTATTTCTATCTCCTCGCATGATGCATTTCCCATATATTTTAGGAAACCAATATGACCCCCTTTTCAAAGCATTATGATAATCAAAAAGTAATTATTTTTCTTCACATAAGAATATTGATCTATTCTATTTATTTCTACTTTCTCCTTCAAAAATTTTGAGCTAAGATTTAATTTCTTTCTTTTCTTTAAAAATGTTACCAAATGATTTGGCATTCCAAATCTTCATTTGCTCCTTTAAATCTTTCATATTTTGAAATTTTTTTACATATATGACCCTTCAAAATTTACTTCATCCCACTATAACATAACCATATGGAATAAATTAGATCTTTCTAAAGCTTATGATAGAGTAGACTAGTCCTTTATACAAAGGATTTTAGAAAAATGGGCTTTGTAGAGGAGTGGAGAGACTAGGTAAAACCTTATACATACACTACATCTTTCTTAATTATGTTAAATGGTAGTCCATATCCCATGTTCACAGTAGTAAGGGGGTTGAGTAAAGGGAACTCTCTTTCTCCTTACCTTTTTATCCTTTATACAAAGGATCTAGGGAGACTATTAAAAAAAGGAAGACAAGAGAGGAGGCTAAGGGGTCTGAAATTAAGTTCTCAAATTAAAATAAATCACCTCCAGTTTATGGATAATATTTCCCTTATTAGTTAATCCAATATCTTAGTAGCAAGAAATGTAAATGACTTTTATGGGTATACTCAAGCTACTAGGTAAAATTTTAATGAAAAAATATCAAATAGTTTTTTCAATACAATGAAGAGGGTGAGAGATAAAATTATATAGTTGTTGAACTTCATGGAAAATCCTTTACCCATACAATATTTAGGAGTATCTGTAACTGCAAAGAAAATGAAAAGCAAGGAGTAGAAAGGGTTTATTGATAGACTTCAAGCTAAGTTGAGCAACTAGACACACAAATGGCTAAGCTTGTGAGGAAGACTTACAATGATTAAATTTGTGCTACAAGCTCTCCTAGTTTATAAATTTTCCATACTTCAAGCTCCAAAAACAATTCTAAAAGATATTGACAAATACACAAGAAATTTTTTGTAGTCAGGTGCAAGGAAAGCTATATTTGATATGGATTACAACTACTTGAGACTTATGGAGTAAACTATTACAAGCCAAATATTACCAAGGAGAGGCTGAGAAATACATACCAAGACTTAAAGTGGAAGGAGAGGCAGATCCAGCAGGTTCAAAGAAGGAGATTATCGCAGAACAGGTGAGGATATAGGTTGGTAACGAATTCTAAGATAAAGTCATCAAGCAACTTTCATTTAAGTAGGTAAATATTCCTTTTAAGGTTACCATGGAAAGACCAAACGTGTCGGTTTTTAGGGTATTGTATTCTTGTGAAAAGGTGTCCTATCTCTTGTATTGCTTTTGACACTTTTTTTTAGTAGCAATCTCGTTAATAAGAAGATAATGAACGGTGGTGTTATGTGTGTGAAGGGAGATGAGGTGGAGGAAACGAGAAACAAACAAAATAGAAGATGACACGAGCCTAGGAAAAGTAATTAAAAATATTAATATTATTTAATTTAAATATATAATTATTCATAAAAATTATATGATACAATTTGAATATAATAAATATATATTTAAAATTAATTTAAATTTATTTTATTATTATTTTATTTTAAATTTTTTATTATATTTTATTAATAAAAAATAAAAAGGTAAAGTATTTTTTAGGCCACATGTTATATGAGATAGTTTTATCTCCAACCACAACCATACTCCAAAGCATGTTGAACACCACTAAACCCTATAGGATTTCTTTTTATTGAGAATTCCAAAGTCTTCACTAATAAGTGTAAATAACAAAACATTCACAATGATATGACAAAAATTTATAGTGATAAAATCTCAATGTGAGGAAACATCCACTGTCCAAGAGAGCTCATTGCTTTATTAATGAATAGAAAATATATTGCAACCTCTGAATGCTACCAAGCATTGCTACTGTAATGAAAACAACCAATACTATGCAACAATTTCACCCAACAGTCTGCAATAGTTCACCATAAACACAACTCCACGTACATTCTCTCCAATCCCTCATTAACCATGAAGAGATGCCAAAAATGACATAAATAATTGTTCCAATAACTCTTGGCCTTTTAGCTACCAAGCGTGTCTTTTGGTCTCCAACAGTTTTTTTGGTATTCTGCTATCAAAAGCACCAAATTTCTATTTTGGAACATGTACAACTTTTGTATTGAATGTCCAATCAACCTAAAAATTTTACCATGTGTTCTTAGTATTTCAAAATCCATATGGTTAAAATTTGAGTTCCTAAATCCTTATGAATTGCTTCCAAAATTTCCATGAATATGACCATCAAAGTTGATTTTTACACAGTTTTCATTTGTGAAAAAGTGTTAGATTGTCATTTTGGAACATGTACAACTTTTGTATTATGTGTCCAACCAACATAAAACATTTAACACATGTTCTTAATAGTTAGAACTATATATGGTTAAAATTTGAGATCTTAAATCCTTATGCATCACTCCCAACATGTCTATGAATATGACCATTGAAGTTGATTTTTACACGATTTTCAGCTGTCAAAAGTGTGCAGTCCAGTTTTATAAAAAGTATGAATTTACCTAATTTGACAATATTTGGTGGTACTAACAACACCCAAAATTGAAGTTATGATTTCAAAATAACTCCACTAAGATGTTTACTTACTCACCATGATAATTAAAATTTTATTTATCCGAAAAATAATTTCGGATCAGGCCTCCCCACTTGGAGAGCTTTTGGTCCCTCAAAAGCTTTAAATCATCAAGTGAGGATATAAATCCTTCACCTAAACTAAAGGTAACCATATTTCCCTGTTTAATATTTTACCTTTTCCATAAACTAACCAAAACTCTTTGTCACCCCTTCTTGAAGTACGAGCTTTTTTTTCAAGCACCACATCCTCTACAACCTCCTCAAAAGTTGATGAAGTCAAGTCATCCCAACATGGTATAATTGGAGTATCTTCTTTAATGAAGTCTCAAACAATTTCAAATTCTCCACATTAACAACAAAATATATTTACATATAAGTAGGCAAGTCAAGTTTGAATGCATTATCCCTATATTTGTCCACAATCTTTAATGGTCCATAACGTATGGGTTTTAGCTTCTTACCAGCTCCTTGAAGCCTCTCCTTACCCAAATGTAACCACACCATGTCTCCAATCTAGAACTGATATGCAACTTTATGTTTATCATGCTGCTCTTTGTACTGTTGCTAAGTCTTCTTCAACTTCTCAATTTGTTCATGGATAAGCTGAATTTCCATGATGAACCTTAAAGCCTTACAACCTTCTGACTCATTACTCCCTATTGCATTTGAACCACTTGAAAATAATCCATTAAATAGTGAATGTGGTAGAAAACCATAGCATACCTCAAATGGTGATAGCTGAGTTGATGAATGAATAGCCCTATTGTAGCAATATTGCACATAAAGAAGATTTATATCCCAAGTATTTGGTCTTTGTTGGTTAAATCCTCTCAAAAAATGAACAATGGTCCTATTGACAACTTTTGTTTGACCATCAGTTTGGGGATGAAATGCACTAGATCTTTTCAACTTTGTATCCAATATTCTCCAAAGTGCAATCCAAAACTTGCTAAGGAATCGGGTATCACGATCACTAATAATGCTTTTGGTTAGACCAAAATTTACAAAAATTTATTGAAAGAACAAATCAGTTGCTCCTTCAATTGTGGTAGTCTTTTTACATGGAATCATAACTACCATTTACTAAATCTATCAACTATCACATACAAATAATCATTCCCCTTACTAGTGGTAGGCAATCCACCCATAAAATCTACTGAAATGCTCTCCTAAGGTCGGCTAGGAACTGGTAAGAGAGTGTACAATTCCAATTTTTGGTTACTTGGTATACTTTTATTACAAATGATACACCCACAAATATATTTGGCAACATCATTTTGCATATTTGGACCATGCACATACTACTACAAATTTTCTATTGTTTTGTGCACCCCAAAGTTACCAACAATCAATAAAGTTTGAGCTTCTCTAATCAGATGTAAGCTACTACCAACTGGAATACAAAGCTTACTAACCTTGAACAAAAAGATATCTTCCAAGTGATAGTCTTCCACTGAGATATTTTTTCTACTCCAAGACTGAGATACACATATTTAAATTCCTCATCCTCTTCATATTCACCTTTATAAGTATCAAAAGAAAAAGGTTCTAACTCCATAACAACTGAAGCAAGTTTCATGGGAGGTCTACATAATAGATCAGCCAATTTATTAGCTTTACCCCTCTTATACCTGATCAAAAGGTTAAATTGCTACAAGAACCCCATCCATTTAAAATATCGACTGCTATAATTTACTCTAAGTTTAAAAATATGATCAGTATGAATTACTGATTCTTTACCCATCAAATAATACCTTTGCTTGCACCAAAGCATTTAATTATCTATCATATATAGGATAATTAAGAACAAATATAAAAAATAACTTAGAATGATAACATACCAACTTATCTCCTTGGAGTAAAAGTGTTCCCATAGCATGGCCAAAAGCATCAGTCTCTACTTCAAAAGGTAATCTCATATCCGACATGGCAAGAACTGGTGCATTAAAAACCTTATCTTTCAACTTTTGAAATGCTTGTTCTTCTTCTTTACCCCACATAATACTATTATTTTTTTGTAACATTTTTTGCAGTGGTGCAACCACATGTGAGAAATATTTAATGAACTTACTCAAATACTAAAATGATCCAACAAAGCTTCTTAATTTAATCTAAGTTTTTGGTTGGGACTACTCTTGGGTGGCTATAACTTTCATTGGATTAATTCAAATCTCCCCTCCACCAATCACATGGCCCAAATAAACCAAATAAGTCTTTTCAAACTCACATTTCTTGATATTTAATTTCAATTGTGACTGTTGCAAAACTGCCAATATATCTCTCAAGTGTTACATATGAGACTCCCAAGATACAATATACACAAGTATATCATCCAAGAAGACAAGTGCACATTTATCAAAAAATGGACGTAGTACATCATTCATCATTGTCATGAATGTTGCAGGAGCATTAGTTAAACCAAATGGCATAACTAACCACTCAAAAATACCGTACATAGTATTGAAGGTTGTCTTCCAAATGTCTTCCTCCTTCATCCGGATTTGGTGATAACCAGATTTTAAATCTATCTTGGTAAAATATCAGGCATACTTCAATTGATCAAGTAAATCATCAATGCGAGGAAGTGGATATCTATTTTTAATGATGATTATATTGAGTGCTCGATATTCAATACACATCCTCTATGTTCCATATTTCTTTGGAAATAACACAATGGGAGAACCTGTCAGTGATGTACTAGGTCTCACAAGCCCTTGTTCTAAAAATTCTTGGACTTGTCTCTTCACCTCATCAGATTCCAATATCGACTGCCTATACAACCCAATGTTTGCTACTAGTGAATCTTGTAATAGTTGAATCTCATGTTCCACATCTCTCTTTGGTGGTATGTTGTATAATATATTATAATTCTTGAAGCAACTTCTTCAACTCTCCCCTTTTCCTAGGAGTACAATCAGCTACCTCCACTTTAGGTCCATCAATTTGCAAGTCTTCACCTATACCTCTCACCATAAAAAGCACAAACCTCTTTCTAGAATTCACCATATGCTTTGCTTGTTGAGTAGTAACCAACTAAAATTTCTTTTTTTCTTTGTAGGCATGAATTATAAATACCTTACCATATTTCACCAAATACCACTGGTTCAACATTCTATAAAAAACATCTCTTTCCCATAAATATGGGTTACCAAAGACAACTTGGCATATATCCAAAGGTACAATATTACAAACTACCTCATCTTTAAACTTCTCATCAATGTAAAATCTAAATGTGCATTTCTTAGTTACCTGTAGTTCTACATCTTTGTGTAGCCATCCCAATGGATAAGGTTGAGGATGAGGTTTTACCTCCAATCCCAACTATTGTAACAATTTTTCTGAGATTAGATTCTTTGTAATCCAGAATTATACAATGCAACTACCTTTATCATCTTTATTTGGATATACATCCAAAACAATTCTTCTTTTGTGGTTTCTAAAACTATCTCCTCCTTTGTAGCTTGAACATGGGCTTGTCCACAAGCCTCCAAAGTCTATAATTTTTTTGACCCTTGCTTGGCTACACAAGCCAATTTTTCTTCAACCTCTATAGTGCCAATACAGTCCTCATCTTGCTAACACACATTGGCTGATTTCGTTTTAGCTGTGTTTAGCCATTTGGGCTTCTTTTCTGGGGTAATTTCCAATATGTTTATGTAGTGTGCCCATCAACCTTGTAATGGTCACAATATTTTTTATCTTTTTGTATTGTTGTAGAAGCCTTCTTGATCTGAGTTTTACTTTACCTTTGTGGTTTTACCGTATTTTTACTACCACTAGGTTGATTAGAGGTTTGATGTATTTTATTCATCTTCCTATTCTTCATATCCATGTACATTATCTTGACACATGCCTCATCTATGCTTGTGACATTGAAAAGTACCAACTTTACTATGAGATGGAAGTGCAATCCATACTTGTACTTCTTCAAAATAGATGGGTCCTGCAGATTTATGTTCAATAATACCACTTTTTTTTTAATATAGTGGTGTATTCTTGAACATATTGTCCTTGTTTCTACCTCAAAAAATACCACATCTCCTCCATCATTTCTTGGTATCCAACTAGATAGAATTGAGCTCTGAGTTTAGCCATAAAGTAGGCCCATGTTTGTACAGGTGGTTTCCTATTACGAGCCAAACCAACAACATATTCCTCCCACCATGTGAGAGCATTTTCTACAAGATTCAATATGGTAAAACTCACTTTTTGGGGCTCTGTATAATGCTTTGTACTGAAGTATACCTCCAACTACTTCAACTAGTCGTCCAACTTCTCAAGATCCAACTCTCGACTATAGACAAGTATTTCTAGCTTCACCTCCATCTTAAATGGAGTGGATACCAAAGGTATCTTATTAGAAGTCTAAGCACCTTCATCCTCTCCCATAGGAATCGTTTGCTCATTTCTAGATTGATTCAACTGGGATTGCATCATCTCCATTATTTTGGTGAGTTGCACGAGAGTATTTTCCATCTTGAGGAATTTTCGTTCATATTCCTCATCAAACATTCATGCTCGATGTTCTTCAACCATGGAAGTATTTCTCTACCTTCTTCCAATTTCTAGGTTACAAGAAACTAACTCCAAATTCTGAGACCTTGTACCTTGCATACACATGCCTCATGAAATAACTTGCTCTGATACCACTTGGTTCAAATTGATAGTCAAACTATGACTATTATTATTAAATATTTAAGGATTGAAAATTATTTTAAATCTCCATGCAACTATTATCAACTACTAAAATTCAAGTGTAAATAACAAAACATTCACACAGATTTGACACATAAATTTATAGTGGTAAAATCCCAATGTGGGGAAAAATCCAAGAGAGCTCACTACTTTATTAATGAACAAAAAATACATTGCAACCTCCAAAGGGCTACCGAAAATTACTACTGTAATGAGAAAAACCAATATTATGCAATAATTTCACCCAATTGTCTGCAATAGTTCACCATAAATATAGCTCCACGTACATTCTCTCTAATATATCATTAACCATGAAGAGATGTTAAAAATGACATAAATAACCGTTTCAATAACTCCTAGCCTTTCAGCTACAAAGCGTGTCTTTTGATCTCCAACTGGTTTTTTTGGTATTCTATTATCAAAAGCAATGGATTTCATTTTTTGAATACGTACAACTTTTGGATTAAGTGTTCAATCGACCTAAATATTTTGCCATGTGTTCTTAGTAGTTTGAAATACAATGAATTGCAATTTGAGGTCCTAAAATCTTATGATTCACTCCCAACATATCCATGAATATGACCACCGAAGCTGATTTTTCACAGTTTCTAGTTGTCAAAAAGGGCCAGATTATCATTTTGGAACATGTACAACTTTTCTATTACATGTCCAATCGACCTAAAACTTTTACCATGTGTTATTGGTAGTTCTGAATACATATGGTTAAAACTTTAGATCCTAAATTTTTATGAGTCACTCCCAACATATCCATGAATATGACCATTGAGGCTGATTTTTACATAGTTTCCAGCTGTCAAAAGTGTGCAGTCCAGTTTTACAAAAAGTATGAAGTTGCCTAATTTGACAAGGTTTGGTGGTACTAAAAACACCCAAAATTGAATTTATGATGTCAAAATAACTCCACTAAGATGTTTACTTACTCACCATGATAATTAAAATTTTATTTATCCAAAAAATAATTTTGGATCAAGTAGGCCATCTATTTAGCTATTCTCTATTTGAAGATGGATTTAGAAATTTGAGTGATGTAGATGTTCTATCAATCGATTATGACAAATTGAAGGATAATGTGCTTTGAATAAGCCTTGTATTTGGATTGAGTGTGAACAATAGATTCATTTTATTTATAGTAATTATGCTAAGGTCTAAGCATATGGAATCATTGATAGATATTTCATGATAAGTGAAAATATTTATACATACATGAGGAATGTTTTAGGTGCATGTGATATGCAATGCATAAGATACTTGTAGGAAACATTGGATGTAATAAGTCCAAAAAATATGATGAAGTTGTATACAATGGTCATATAGAAGTACAATTTTCTCATGGACTCAATATATGATGTATTCAAAATCTAGACTGATTGATAAGTCTCTATACCCTTAAACCTTTACAACTTACTACTAGTATGCAAGGATATCAATTTCTTAAGTTGGTAATATCCATTGCTTTCTGTTACATAACCTATTTATATGATACATATGGTCTTAAGATAGGTCACTTGGGAGCATGAAAAGTTGATGTTAATGAAGAACAATCAAGGGATGTTGACCCTACAAATGTCCAAAATAGGGAAACTTCATATTTTAACCATAGTGCCTTCAAATAAAATTATATTGTAATGAAACTTCATAGGGAGGTTAGACATAAAGAAGAATGCTCAAAATTAGTTTGGGTTTAAAATGCATCATGTAACTCCAAAAAATTAGGAAAGAATAGTTGAGATCAATGAGTAGTATTTTTTGGTATAAGTCAACCAAATAAAGTTTTTCCTATTATAGGGATTTACAACATAGATTGTATACCAAAATACATCCATTTAGGAAGTCAAATGGTTAAATTTAGCATGATATATAGTCTCATTTTCTTTTTTTGAGAGCTCCAAGTAACACAAATATTTTACTAAAGGTTCTTAACATAATTGCATACATGTCTACCATTTTTATCTCATAATTATTCATTTTGGACCTTAAAAAACAATCCAATTAAAAAACTAGTAGAGGATGGACTAATTTGGCATGTATAAGGTGGGATAAAACTAATTATGGTAGGTGCCAAGTGGATTATTTGTAGGGAAATGCATGAGAGATTATTTTGTGCATGGTTTCAATTTGGAAATACCTTAGTCATCAAGGAACATCAATTGCACTCCCAATTTGTTCTTTTTTTATGGAAAACATCCGATAAGGGATGCCACTTTTGGGTATGACCCAAGGAATTAGAGGTACCTCTTCCTCCAAAATCACTCAAGGCTCACACCTAGTCTACCACCTTTGATATACTCAAGGAATAAACCTCAAGCAATGTAAACAAGAATGCACAAACACAAAAACACAATAAGATTAAAAAATATGCTCCTTCAATGTGTCGAAAACATAAAGTACAACAAAAAAAAAACACAAAAAAATCACAAGAACAACATAACAAAAACAACAAAATGCTACAAACACCCAACCAACAAAAACATAAAAAATAAAAGCAGCCAAAACCTAAAAATAAAAATAAAATAAAAAATAGCCAACAATATAAAACAAACAAAAACAAAAATAAAGAAAACACTCATACACAAAAATTCAAAAACACCAATTAACACAAACATACAGAAATAAAAAAAATAAATAGAAACAACAACACTAATAGACACAAAAACACCCAAAACCAACTAAGCCAATGGATCTATTGGAAATCCAATGACGATCTCTTTCAAGGAAAGAGTTGAAGAATAGCACCAACATATAAAATATCACAATAATTAGAAAACCACATCAGGGGTCAATTTAAAAATATCTTCTTGCATTGTCATAAAGAGACTAAAAAAGGAGAAGATTAGTGCAAAGAAATTTGGAAATTAAATTTTTTGGCATAAGTCAACCAAATAAAATGATTCTTTTTATAAGGATTTACACCATAGATTATATACCAAAATACATCCATTTAGGAAGTCAAATGGTTAAATTTAGCATGATATATAGTCTCATTTTCTTCATTTAGAGAGCTCCAAGTAACACAAATATTTTAATAAAGTTCTTAACAGAATTGCATACATGTCTACCATTTTTATCTCAGAATTATTCATCTTGGGCCTTAAAAAAATAATCCAATTAAAAAACTAGTAGAGGATGGACTAATTTGGCATGTATAAGGTGGGCTAAAACTAATTATTTTAGGTTCCAAATGGATATTTTTTAGAGAAATGCAAGAGATATCATTTTTGTGCATGGTTTCAATTTGGAAATACCTTAATCATCAAGGAAAATCAATTGCACTCCCAATTATTCTTATTGTTTGTGGAAAACATCCTAGAAGAGATGCCACTTTTGGGTATGCCCAAGGGAGTAGGGGTATCTCTTCCTCAAAAATCACCCAATGCTCACACCTGGCCTACCACCTTTGACATACTCAAGGAGTAAACCTGAAGCAATGTAAACAAGAATGCACAAACACAAACACACAATAAGATTAAAAAAATATGCTCCTTGAGTGTGTCAAAAACATAAAGCACAACAAAAAAAACCACAAACAAATCACAGGAACAATATAACAAAAACAACAAAACACTACAAACACCCAACCAACAAAAACATAAAAAACAAAAACAACCAAAACCTAAAAAATAAAAATAAAATAAAATAATAGCTAACAATAGACAACAAACAAAAACAAAAACAAATAAAACACTCACACATAAAAATACAAAAACATCAATTAACACAAACATACAGAAATAACAAAATTAAATAGAAACAACAACACTAACAGACACAAAAACACCCAAAACCAACTAAGCCAATGGAGCTATTGGAAATCCAATGAAAATATCTATCAAGGAAAGAGTTGAAGAATAGCACCAAGATAGAGAAGATCAAAATAATTACAAAACCACATCAGGGATCATTTTAAAAATAGCTTCTTGCATTGCCATAAAGATATTGAACAAGGAGAGAGATTTCAGTAAGCGAGAGCAGCTTGTCAGGGGAGCAGTTTGGGAATCCAGTTGTAGTGAAAGAAAATGTTTAGTAGGATTGCCATCAATGATAAAGGGGGAGATAGTTAAAAATAATGAGTTGTCATTGATGTCAAACGGTGCATGGTACTGAAGGCAGAAATATTCTTCAAGGATGATGAGTTTATAAGGATGGACACATTATTGAAGGTAAGGTTTATTTCAAAGCAAGGCACATATTTTTGTGGAAAGGATTATAATATTTAATATCCAATTTAAATATTATAAAGAGAAGTTTGAAAGCAAAGGACAAAAAGGTTTAAAATTTCTTGGAACAAAGGTTTAAAATAATTAAATATTACAAGCATAGGACAAGGATTTAAAAGTGCTTGGGACAAAGGTTTAAATTTTACAAAGGCCAAAGGTTTAAAGAAGATTAATATTATAATATTTTTTTTAATATTATAATGGGCTTTTATGGTTTTGGCACCAAAGGTCAAGCACAAAATAAGTGGAGCCAACGTCATTGGAACCTAAGGGTAAAAGCATATAAATATATGCTTTAATTATTCAATTGGTCGAAGTTGTGTGGAACTTTAGTGAGAGCCATTCGACTAAGTTGAACAGTAACTAGTAGGTAGCAGCGAAGGAGAAGAATGGTGAACGTTCAGTGATAGGGGGCATAACATTCAAATCCAAATTCATGCAACTCATGTTTTAACCACTGGGGTAGCCCAACTGGTCACATAGCTCGTGGGGAGCACTGTCAGGTAGAAGGTCGGGGGTTCGAAACCCCTTGATGTGCCTTTTGCAAAAAATTGAGCTGCAAAAGAGATAAAAGGTTTTTTTACATATTGAGGTTTCAAGCGCTTCGATAGTGTAGCCAGTTAGAAGGCCCGTGGTAGGGTGCTGCACTTTGCAAGGTGAAGAGATTGAATCTCGTTGGCAATAGTATAAGGTAATTAATTTTTATTTGAATAAAGGGAGCCCTAAAGTAAAGTTTTTTATATTTATTTTTGCATAAATAAAGGGGTTCATAAGGTACAGTTTTTGAATTTATTTTATGGATGAAGTAAAATTTAAGTGATTTCAAAATAGAACATGATCATCCTATCTCCATACTATGTGATAATACAAGTGCCATTAATATTTCAAAGAATCCAGTAATGCATTCAAGGACCAAACACATTTTAATAAAATATCATTTTTTGAGAGAGCAAGTGACTGATCAAAAAGTCAAATTGGAATACATTGCTACAAAGGAACAAATTGCTAACATCTTTACCAATCCACTTCCAAAGGAATATTTTGAGTATCTCAAAGGAAATTTGGGAGTAGTTTCACTCCCATCCCAAAATTGATCACCTCAAGGAAAGGATGTGGTGAGGGGACTATGCTAAGTGTCTTAATTTTATCCCCAAAAGGATCCCTTTGCCATTGATATCAAAGGGGGAGAGATTTCAATAAGGGGGAGCAACTTGTTAGGGGAGCAGCTTGTCGGGAGCAGTTTGGGAATCTAGTTGCAGTCAAAGAAAATATTTTGTAGGGTTGCCATCAATGACAAAGGGGGATATTGTTAGAAATATTGAGTTGTCATTGATGTCAAAGGGTGCATGGTACTCAAGGTAGAAACATTATTCAAGGATGATGAGTTTATAAGGATGGACAAATTATTCAAGGCAATGTTTATTGCAAAGCAAGGCAAATGTTTTTGTGGAAAGGATTATAATATTTAATATCCAATTTTAAATATTATAAAGAGAAGTTTGAAAGCAAAGGATAAAAATGTTTAAAAGTTCTTGGGACAAAGGTTTAAAAGAATTAAATATTACAAGCAAAGGACAAGGGTTTAAAAGTGCTTGGGACAAAGGTTTAATATTTTACAAAGGCCAATGGTTTTAAGAAGATTAATATTATAATATTTTTTGAAAATATTATAGTGGGATTTTATGGTTTTGGCACCAAAGGTCAAGCGCAAAATAAATGAAGTCGACGTGATTGGAACCTAAGGGTAAAAGCATATAAATATATGTTTTAATTATTTTATTGGTCAAACTTGTGTGGAAGTTTTGTGAGAGCCATTCGACTAAGCAGAGCAGCAATGAAGGAGAAGAGTGATGAACTTTTGATGATAGGGAGCATAAAATTCAAATACAAAGTCATGCAACTCATGTTTTAACCACCGGGTTAGCCCATCTAGTCACATAGCTCACGGGGATCACTATCAGGTAGAAGGTTGAGGGTTCAAAACCCCTCGACATGCATTTTGTAGAAATTTGGGCTGCAGAAGAGATAAAAAGTTTTTTTTGTGTATTGAGGTTTCAAGCGCTTTGATAGCATAGCCAGTTAGAAGGTCTGTGGCAGGGCGCTACACCTTGCATGGTAAATGGAACGAATCCCTTTGGTGATATTATAAGGTAATTAATTTTTATTTGAATAAAAGGAGCCCTAAAGTAAAAAAAATTAAATTTATTTTTGCATAAATAAAGGGAGTTATAAGGTATAGTTTTAAATTTATTTTATGGATGAAGTAGACATTAAGTGATTTAAAAATAGAACATGATCATCCTATGTCCATATTTTGTGATAATAAAAGTGCCATTAATATTTCAAAGAATCCAGTAATGCATTCAAGTACCAAGCACATTTCAATCAAATATCATTTTTTGAGAGAGTAAGTGACTGATCAACAAGTCAAATTGGAATACATTTCTACAAAGGAACAAATTACTAACATATTTACCAAGCCATTTCCAAAGAAAATTTTTGAGTATCTCATAGGAAAGTTAGGATTAGTTTCACTCCCATCCCAAAATTGATCACCTCAAGGAAAGGAGGTGGTGAGGGGGCTATGCTAAGTGTCTTATTTTTAGCCCCAAAAGGAGCCCTTTGCCATTTATGTGAAAGGGGGAGATATTTCAGTAAGGGCGAGAGCTTTTAGTAAGGCGGAGAAGCTTGTCAATGGAAGTAGTTTGGGAATCTAGTTGCAGTCAAAGAAAATGTTTAGTAGGGTTGCCATCAATGACAAAGGGGGAGATTGTTAGAAATATTGAGTTGTCATTTATGTCAAATGGTGCATGGTACTCAAGGCAGAAACATTCTTCAAGGATGATGAGTTTATAAGGATGGAAAAATTATTGACAATAAGGTTTATTGTAAAGCAAGGCAAATATTTTTGTGGAAAGGATTATAATATTTAATATCCAATTTAAATATTATAAAGAGAATTTTGAAAGCAAAGGACAAAAAGTTTTAAAGGTGCTTGGGACAAAGGTTTAAAGAATTAAATATTACAAGCAAAGGACAAGGGTTTAAAAGTGCTTGGGACAAAGGTTTAAATTTTACAAAGGCCAAAGGTTTTAATAAGATTAATATTATAATATATATTTTTAATATTATAATGGGATTTTATGGTTTTGACGCAAAAGGTCAAACGTAAAACAAGTGGATCCAACATCATAGGAACATAAGGATAAAAGCATATAAATATATGCTTTAATTATTTTGATTGGTTGAAGTTGTGTGGAAGTTTCATGAGAGCCATTTGACTAAGCAAAGTGGCGACAAGTAGGCGATGACGAAGGAGAACAGTGACGAGCTTTCAGCGACAGTGTGCATAACATTAAAATCCAAAGTCATGCAACTCATGTTTTAACCACCAGGGTAGCCCAACTGGTCACATAGCTCGCATGGAGTGTTGTTTGGTAGAAGGTTAAGGGTTCGAAACCCCTCGATGTGAGTTTTGCAAAAATCTGAGCTGCAAAAGAGATAAAAAGTTTTTTTACATATTGAGGTTTCAAGCGCTTAGATAGCACAACCGATTAAAAGGCTCATGGAAGGGTGTTGTACTTTGCATGGCAAAGGGATCGAATCCCATTGGTGACAGTATAAGGTAATTAATTTTTATTTGAATAAAATTAGCCCTAAAGTAATTTTTTTGAATTTTATTTTTGCATAAATAAAGGGAGTTATAAGGTATAGTTTTTGAATTAATTTTTGAAAAAATAAAGGGAGTCATAAGGTATAGTTTTTGAAATAATTTTTGCAAAAATAAAGAGAGTCATAAGGTATAGTTTTTGAATTAAATTTTACAAAAATAAAGGGGGTCATAAGGTATAGTTTTGAGATTAAATTTTACAAATGATAAATGTGATTTAATTTTTGCAAAAGGGTTCTTGATGTTAATAAAACTTTATATTATGAGTTTTACAAGGGAGATATAAGGTATTATTTTTAATATTTATTGTGAATGTTTTGATAATGATTTTTGAAGTGGTTGATTTGATATTTGATCAAAACGGGAAAAAAAAAATTGCTAACCTCTTTTGAAGTGGCAAAAAGGAAAATTATTGTGTTAAGATAGGTTTTGAAAGCACATCATCATCAAGGCAGTTTTAGAGGTATGGTGATTTAATCCTTTACTCAAGGTGTGTTTTTGATGAAGAAAATATTTTGATATCATATGTTTGGAGATATAAGGATTTATTTGATGAGTATTGGTGTTGAATGAATTTGGGAATATAAGTGCAAGGGTTTGAAAACAAGTTTGTGCATTATTGTGATTAATGTTGGAAAGAAATTTGCAAATATTATAGATCAGACTTGAAAGTAAATTTGTGCATGATTCATGTTTGATAAGCGACATATGTATGCATTTGAGATTGATTTTGAAATGAATGGTTAGTGGGTTGAAATTAAAAATATATGAGCATTATGTGTATGCAATATTTGTGCAATTTTATGATCATTTGAGTAGGTGTTGTGAGTAGATTTGAGCAGGTGTTATGAGTAGATTTGAGCAGGTGTTGTGAGAAGACTTGAATAGGTTTTGAGTAGAGTTGAGAGTAAGTCTTGGAGTAAACCAAATTAGAGGGGATTGGTATATCCTATGGATAGAGGTCTATGAAACAGAGTAGAGGGTATTTGTGTCTCCTATGGATAGAGGTCCATGAACTAGAGCAAAGGGTATTGGTATCTTTTGTGGATAGAGGTCCACGAACCAGAGCATAGGGGATTGGTGTCTCCTTTGGGTTGGTGCCTATAAATATTGTGATAGGTAATTGGTTCCCAAGATATTTGTTGAGAAAATTTAGAAAAAATATTTTCTTTGTGGATGTAGCCCACATTGGGTGAACCACATTAAATATGTGTCTCTTATGTGTGTGATGATTTGTGCATTGTTTCATTATTACAATTGATAATATTGGATAATACTGCTTTGGAAAAAAAGGTAAAAAGTTTTATCTTATACTGTTCACCCTCCCTCTTAGTATAAGCTTGTGTTCTTCACTTCTATGTTGGGCTAATCCATTTCTTATCTTCAATTGAGCCATAATTTGTTCCCATAGTTGATTTGAATTGTGAGAATGAATTAATAAATACTCGATAGTCTCTCTCACATTTTCTATGGTCTTTAGCCAAACATAGTGGATGTCCCTACTTCCTTGTTGAAATATTCACTTGTTTCTCTCCTTCCAGACGTTCCAGGGAAGAATAGTAATACCTGTCCAAACTATTTGGTTCACATACCAATATTTTCCTTTCTATTTTCTCCGATTGCTCCATAGTTGTTCTATATATTGATCATTGGACTATCTTAAATTTAGAAGGGAATTCATCATCTTCCATAATGTTGCATCTATGGGGAACTCTATGAACAAATGGTTAATAGTTTCATTGTTATCCCAACACATTACACATTTAAAGGGCCCATTAAAACCTTTCTTCATAAGTTGCTCCCCTATGATAACCCTTTTATGGAGCAGTAACCAACTAAAGAATATAAATTTTGGCCATAACTTTTAAGCCCATAACTACTTGAAAATATCTTGATCCTGATCGGTATTAATAGGGCTTAAGGCTAAGTAGCCTTGAGAAACAGAGTACTCACCATACCCTAAACTATTCTAGCCAATGTAGTCCTCATCTTGTGACCATGAAGGTGATCTCATTTGAAGGATTCTATGAATATCCTTTTTTTGAGCTTTAGAAAGTTGTATTGGCCACTCTTCTACTGGTATCTAACACCTTCTCATCTCAGTATTTATTTTATAATATATATAATATTTGGTAACTTTTATCCAATTCATCCTATGCATTTTCTCCATTATAGGCCTCAATTCTGGATGTTGGATAGACAACATAAGGTGCCCATCCTAACTATCCAAACATTTATCTTTTGACCATTTTTAGTAACCCAAAAGAGCTTTTTCTTTATCAACGCCTCTCTAATTTTTAATATCTTTAAAATTGGGGACCCTCTAGAAGGTAATTGATGATGAATTAAGTCTGATGGGTCTTTATTTTCTACATACTAAAAGATTAGATTTTTGGCCCATAAGACATTGGGGTGACTAATTAATCTCCAATATAATTTTCTTGCCAAAGCCTTATTATTATTGACTTTCGATCTGAGGCCTAAGCCCCCTTCATGAGTAGGAATACATAGAGTCTCCCACCTTACTAGGTCCTATTTCTTCTTCATTTTTGAATCGCTTTATAGAAATCTATGACTAATTCTATCTATTTTATTGAGCATAGACTTGGGGATGTTCAAAATTGCTAAAAAAAATATTGGGATAGACTAAAGAACTGATTTGAGAAGAGTTATTCGACCTCCTCATGAAAGCCATTTTTTGGTCCAACTGCCTATTTTGTTCTTCACTTTCTCTAATAACCAACTCTAATGCTCTTTATTTTGGCTACCTAGATTAATTGGGACACCCAGGTATTTAATTGGCAATTTTTTTTTGAATCCTAGTATTTCCGTTATCAACACCTCTTTTCTAGGTGAGCAATTGAAAAAAATAACTTTAGATTTGTCTTCATTAATAAGTTGCCCTAAGGATCTAGTGAAACAGTGAAGAATTTGGTTTATTAAGGTTGCTTCATTTATAGTTGCCTTCCCCAAAAGAGTGGAATCATCAACAAATTATAAATGAGTGATAGGTCTGACTCCTTTAGCTATAGTAACTCCTTATAACCTCTGACAATATCAATTCTTATCAAAATTCCTTTCCAAAAATTCTACAAGGATGATAAAAAGATATGGAGAAAAATAGTCTCCTTGTCTGATGCCTCTAGAAGTTGAGAACTAGTGAGTAGGTCATCCATTAAGAATAACTGAATAAGAAACTGAGGAAATACAAGCTTTGATCTATTTTGGTCATTCTTTAGAGAATCCAAAATTTTCCAACACTTGGATGAGAAAGTGCCAATCCACCCTCTCATATGCTTTGAACAAATCCAATCCAATGAACATGGAGGAGGGTTTTTGAGCTTCCATACAATGAATAGCTTCATGTTCTAACACTATCTCATCAACTATTTATTGATCTTCGATAAATCCTCCTTGTTCTAGAGAAATGATCTTGTGAAGCAAAGGTTTGAGCCTTTCTGATATTACCTTCGAAATGATTTTTAGAATAACATTACATAAAGCAATTGGTCTATATCTAGTAATGTTATCCACCTCTTGAGGATTAGGAATTAGAGCTATAAAAGTCTCGTTAATATTTTTGAGGATTTATTTAGCCTTTCTAGCCTCTTCTACCACCTCAAGAATGTCATCCTACAAAACATCCCAAAATTCTTGATAAAATTCAATAGGAAAACCATTTGGACCTAGGGTTTTCCCCTTTTGCAATTTGAAAACTGCCTCTTGTAGTTACATCTTAGTAATAGGAATAGTTAGGGCCACATTCTCCTCATCAAAGATAAGAGCAGGTATAGCCTGAAGAATTTCTTGTTGAGATTTTGGGTTAAGCAATTGGGTTGTAAAGAGATTTGAAAAATAATTCATAGCTAATGAATACATGCCTTCCCAAGTGTGGAAAATATCTCCTATATCATTCTTCATATAGGGGATAAAGTTATGAGTTCTACGGGTTAGGAGATACTTGTGGAAGAAACTTGTATTCTAGTCTCCATCTTGTAGCCATTGAATCCTTGACTTTTGTTTCCACATTATTTCTTCCCTTCTATCCCATTCCTTCACCTGGTCTGAAATATTAATTTTTGTCTTCACCATGTTTTATGTGAGTCCCTCAAGATGAATTTTCTCATTCAACTCCTCAAGTCGGGTTAGTGCTTCCTTTTTCTTAGCCCTAACATCTCAAAATTTCTCATAGTTCCAAGTATTTATTTTGAATTTAATATAATGTAATCTTTTGACAAAATAGTACATCTTAGTACCATGTATTTGCTTGTCTTCTTGTCACCACTATTGTATCCTTGACTTGAGAGATTCTTATCTGAGACACATTAACTAAAAATGAAAATGATTTGGCTTAACCTTGGTTTTTCACACTTCAATTAAAACTATCCAATAATAAGATCCCACATTGTTTAAGATTTTCACTTTTGGGATATGTCAATGAATTAAACATTTATCTAAAGGCAAGAACCTATCTATCCTTTCAAGAATTCATGTTTAACCTTATATTCTATTGGACCAAGTCATAAAACCATTGGTTGGCTTGATATCCACTAGATGAAGGTTGGCCATGTATTCCTCCATAAGTTTAGAACTCCCATCCAAATTCCTACGTACTCCCATTTTTTCTTGTAAATAAATGATAGAGTTGAAATCTCCTCCTCTCAAAGCCCAAGCTTCCGAGAATTGAGAGGTGATAGAAGCTATATTTCTCCATATTATTCATTTCTCTTCTATAGTACACAGACCATATATATTTATATAAAGAATAACTTGGTCTAAATATCTGTTTTGGGCAACCACTGCTAGCATTCCCTTGCTCCCCATCATGCATTGTACTATAATTTATTTTTGATCCCAAAGGCTTTCCACTCCTCCTGAGGCCCGTTGGGTGCTAAGAGACACTACTTTACTGGATGACCAAATAATTTTTGGTATAATTTCTATTTCATCCATAGAAACCTTCATCTCCTAAAAAAAGAGAAGTTGAGGCTGACTTTTTTGAATCATTCTTCTAATTTTTTATTGTTTAAAAAGACTTCCTTTAATTCCCCTAATATTCCAAGTGATAATATTCATAATTAACTTAATTTGAAGTATTGGATAAGCTCTGCTACCTTACCTTCCTCAACATAAAAGGATTTGATGATGTAATATTAGAAACTAGGGGATTAAGGGTCTAAGCAATTGCTATCCTCATGTTTGGTATTAATGGAATATTATTAATTTAATATTGAGAAGTTAGAGCACTAGTAATCACATACCTTGTGCTTTCTTGTTGACTAATAGGACCACCTACATTGACCCTTAGTAACACATCGAAAGGGAGAAAAGGTGGTTGACATCTTGAGGAAAATAGAGGGTTTCATGATCCATTATCCATAGAGGTTGCAACCATTGGAGGATTTTGATTTATATGATTTGAGGAGGGTACATTAATATCTAAGTATAAATACCCATGAGATAGGTCCATTTGACTGGTTGTTAGGTTGTTAGACTTAGGTTACTAAGGATAGTTGAAAAGTGACTCTTCCTCAACAAATGTGGCAAAATGATATTTACTTCCTCTCCATATGGTTTGTATGACCTCTTTATTTCTATGTAAGAAAAAATTTAGGAGATTAATAGAATTAAAGGTTACTCTCCTTTTTGTCTTGAATAGGAGAGAGAGAGAGACCAAGGGAGGAGCTCCCTCATATTCTTATTCAAATTTAGGATTTTCAAACATGACTTGATATTCTTGAATCTTAGGCAAGGAGTTAGGGTTGCAAGGTAACAAGTGGATAACACTTCGGGTGAGATAGTGATGCTCGACCATGGTTTGGAGAAGGGGATTTAAAATTTATTTTGTTTTTAGTGTTACTTAAGACAATAAGAGAAAATATTTTTGTGCCCTTATAAGACCACCTCTCAATATGCCAATTTGGTTGTTATACCTTAGGAGACCTCACTATATACTTGAACCTTTTTATATATTTTTCCTTCCTATATACTTGTCGGTATGTGGAAGAAGCTAGTCCTATATATATACATGGCCATACATGAGAGAAAATATAAGGTATATGAAAGAGAACTGTACATGGAATGGATCTCCTACATACTTGATCCAACATAGGTACATGAGAGGTAATTAAAAACCCTCCTTATGACTCCCACAAGTCCATCACTAGATACTCCCTAGGATGAGGCTTAAAGTACACATGAAACCCTACATGGGAGGTTGTCATCCTCGACTCATAATATACCCAATATAACCTTAAGTTTTATATGATGGTTACTCAAGGGGTCGAATATAACCCCTAGTAGGACTAGCCTTTGTTTATATTATTCTTAATATTTAGTAATATGATCTAACTAATCAACCAAATTAAACGGTCTTATTTAAATCTTAAACAAAATATTATCATGATTAAAACTTGGTCTAGGATGGGAAAGACCTTTAGCACCATGTGCTATTGATGTTGGGTTCACCAAAGATATTATCGTACAAAATTGGAACAAACTCGTGAATGCGAGGTCCACTTTTGCATGGGATCACACTCAAGAATACGGGGACATTCATGGGGCCTAAATATGTAGCTTGATGGGTAGTTTTAAAGATATTATTCCTATACTAAATGCAATACCTATTCATGGATGCAAAAATGCAAGTGCAAACATATGCAATAATATAAGCCCTAATCCTATGTGATTAATTTCCTTAATTTCTTATGAGAAAGCAAATATTTTCTCTCATTTGAAGCAAAAGATCAAGGATACATACAAAGATACTAGATAACTTAGAATGAAACTATATGCATGCTACTTTTATGCCTAAAATGTTAAAATAATGTACCTTATTACGGTTACAAAGGCATTATTTCTCTTTACAAATTTTGTTACAAAATGAAATACGAGATTGTAAAAACAAAGAAATTAATAAGATTCTCCTACAATATTGATGATTATACTTTCAATTTTAGATATAATACTACAATTAAAACTTTTTCCTACTTCTTTGTTGATTTTATAACAAGAAAATGTAAATTTAATCCTTTTGTAATACTTTCACAAAATTAGCTAAATGACCACACAAAAAAACTATAGTTGTTGATTTAAAACACTAACAAAGCCGAATTAGAGAAATTTATACCTAATCTAATACCAGAATAGAAGCGCCTACTGTGATAGTTTAACCCATGGTACAAGAGTGTTCTACAATATCATTTTTTTGTAAGGTGCTTTTGTCCTATACCTACAAAATACAAAACTTGAGCATAAAAAAATATAAATGATGACCAGTATGGTTTGTTTGATATTCTCCACGAAAGATGAATTTCCTTGGTAAAGGGATCAAACTCTAGTTCCCTTTATGGTCGATAACTAAAACAATGACAAATTCATAAAAACAAAATCAAGAAAACAACCAAGAATATTGATTAAAGAAAATAGAGTAAATACTAAACAAATAGAGGATAAAACACAACCAAGATTCATAAATTTTTCCTAATTCACTATGGATCCATTGTGGATGATGCTTGTCTAATGACTCTAAGGATGCTCTTTTTGACTGATCTATCAAATGCTTGACTAGAAATGATTGGAAAATAATTCTGAATCTACAATAGTCTTGATAGGTCAAGCATAAGCACTAAGAAGTAATCTCAACATGTACCTATAAAATAAAATCCTTTCCTCTTTTTTCATGGCTTTCCACAGGTGTGGTTTTATATATTACCCAAGCCCCCTTGGAGGATCCATTGGAAGATCATGGCAAAGAGCACAAAGAGGATGAGGTGGTAAGCTTTAGGTAAGTTTAGAGGATACATTGGAAGCTCATTGCAAAGAGTTCAAAGAGTATGAGGTGGTAGCTTTAGGTAAGTTTGCTAGGGATTATTGAGGAGTTAGCAGTAGATGCATGAGATAATTGGATTGTTAACAAGTATGATTGGTATTTGCATGGTGTGATTGGTAGTTTGAGTAGCCTGATTGGGAGTTGAAATTCCATCTAAATGCACACAAATCTAGTTGGTAAGGTGAGATTCACAAGGAACTGGCTATGATAGGAATTTTAACTATTGATATTCATTAATTTAATTTTAAACTTTTCTTCATGACTTGAAATATGAATAAAATAGTCCACCTTTACAACAATTGTAGACCAGTCACTTGAAAATTTTGAATTGCAAGATATCCTCTTTGGTCCAAGTACAACATAAAATATAGTAACCGTGTAAAAATCAAAACCCATTACTTCCAAATTTACATCTCTGTTATTGTAGCTTCAAGTGATGATATCAAATTAATTTTTTTAGCAAAATATTGCAACCCGAGCAGTAGTAGAATGCGAGGCCTACAATCCTGTGAAAGCATTTAACTCCTCTCGACCTTAAATGACATAAAATAATTTCTCATGATAATTTCCATAGCCATAATTTTGCAAACATATGACAAAAACAAAGATGAAAGGAAGTGATTTCAATGCCATACCTAGGCTAACACAATCTCCCCATTAATTGAAATATAAATAAAAATTCAAAAATCCCGATTACGAATCTAAAAAATAAAAATACCATTGAATCCTTCATAATTTTTTTTAGGGTGATTGTTAAGGTCTAAGAGGGAAGTTAAGGTCTACGAGGGTGGTTTTAAACCACTCTCATAGACCTAAAAAGTCAATTTTTAAACTGTCATAAAAAACTGTTGTATTTTAAGCACTGTTAAAAAAAAAATTGATGAGGGTAGTTTAAAACTACCCTCTTAAGATCTATTAAGGTGGTTTTTTACCACTGTAAATAACTTTCATTTTTTAGCAGTCCTTAAAAACCTTTTTTTGGTGTAGTGACTATGTTACAACTCCCAACTAGTTAGCTCCTAAACCAATACCTAGGCAACTACTTTTCTCAAGTAGGTGCCTTATAGCCCTATGGAAGGACCTAATCCATTATATCTCTATTAAGTTGACCAACTAGAAAGGTAAGAATCTTGTCCAAGCTAAAATGATTATATTCATCATTTTAGTCCTACAAGATTTTCTAGTCTTTTTATTACTAACTTTAGAACATCAACTAGAGTTATAACCAAAAAATATAAGATCGTGTATACCTTCCTCTAGTAATGTACTTTAGATAACCTAGGGATTTCATTGCTTCATCGGGTTAAAGAATGTAGGAAAAAAGAATAGGAAGTGTAGGGAGTAAATGCTTATCAAAAATAAATACAACATTAGACATCAAAATGATATGGAGAATCTATTAGAACCCTAATAGTTACTTGAACAACATAATCAAGGTTAACTACCTTGATAATGGGGAGAAGAAAATAATCTTCACTATCAAAACTCTTTCTTTGGGCTCATGCATATGGGTCCTTCTCTTTTCCTATTGAGATCTTATTCTACGACATCTATAATGGCACATCAAAGATGGATCAAAAGTATCCTTCTAGACCTATGCTTTGTTGGGCCATGAACCAATCCTAAAATATACAAGCCTCCACCCTGCTATACAAAGAGCCTAGGTAAGCATAGGATATAAAGTGTATGATTAATTGTCCATAATGATTATAAATAAGTTTTTACAAAGAATTTTGATACCTATCTCTAGATTGAGTCATTAGATACTAAAAACTTATTAAATAAATATGTATCAACCAAGAGAACAATTACATGTACATGGGAGGATATTCTCAAATGGGTAGTCAATCCCTTTAGGAATTATAATGTGAAGAGAGGATACGATACTATTAAAATATAGCATGCACATGATGTATCTTTGAACCCTTCTATCATGATGGTTTTTATTGTCGATGCATAATATTTTTTTGGTAATGGTAAGCTAGCACATACTCTCATTTACAACAAAAAATTAACGATATGAATAATGCTAAATGGTGATGACACAATAGGTGGCATAATGAAAACAAAATATTTTTTATTACACGTAAATTGTGTAAGAGTACATGAGTGCTCATGAGATTGCCTTAGTGAGTGAACACAACCCTCTTGTTGATCCTCACCCTCCTCTAGACTTACCCAATGACCATATTCCATAATTTAACTCTAACAATCTTGGCTACACCTTGGACAATGATATATTTTTATGTAGCTAGCTTAGCTTGCTAGCCATAATTCTCACACTAGACTCTAACTTCCTTGAGTTCACACTTTCTCAACTTACCTCCCATAAGGGGGTTATTGGGGCTTGAATGTAACCCTTGTGCCTCCCTAAGCATTGTCACCTGCCATGGTTTTATTATTTGGTCCTCAAGCCTCCCTTTGATTGGGTATAACTAGGGACCCACATCTCATGTGGGGGATGTCATTCCTAAAAAGTATAGGAGAGCATGGGAAATTTCTCCTATCATATGACCTATTATGTATTTTATACAATGTTGGCTCCTTGCATTTGGATGTGATATTTAGGGTTCTTCTTATTTTGGTCCTACTGTACAGGGAAATGGAAAGGAATGAAAGCAATAAAAACAAGAAACATAAATTGCAAGATAGGAAATGAAAGCAATAAATGACAAGAAAAGTAAAATGTGAAAAAGGAAATCCTATCTAGTCTATGTATGAGTGATGATGCACAAAAGGAAATAATAAGATCATATTGTGTTGTGGTGGGTCAAGTGAACACATGTGTTGTACTTACAATGGCACTGAGAGGGGGGGTGAATCAGTGTAGCTCTTTAATCATGAATTAACAGCTCTAAAAATAGTAGCAGTTAAAACTTATAAACAGATATAGCAAGAACAACAAGAGAACATCACACAACACAAGATTTTAACGAGGTTCACCAATGTGGCTACTCCTCAAAAATGACTGCTTGGACTACCATCCAAATCCAGCCTTTGCAAAGCAACAACTTTTACAAATAGTTTACCAACACCCACTGGAAGGAGCACCAACCCCTGATTTTATCTGACCCAGCAGAAAGGAGCACCAACCCCTGATTTACTAGCACCAACTGGAAGGAGCACCAACCCCTAATTTGCCAGCACCAACTGGAAGGAGCACCAACCCCTTATGCCAAGCACCAACTTGGACTTCAAATCTAAAACTTAGAAGAATGATAGTGAGATACCTTTGCCTTTAACAAGACCCTGACTGATCTGCTTCACTTTTTCGTCCTGTGCGCACTCTGCTCTCCCTGCGCTATCACTTTGCACAATCTACTGCTAAACTGTCGAACGTTCGTCTTCTCCCCTTCGTGCACTCTGCTTCCTTTGCGATCTTTCACACTTAGAATGATTCGACGAAATGCACTCTGCACACTACGATCGAATTTCGCACTCTGCACTACTGTGATCGAACTTCTCACTCTGCGCACTATCTACGAACGTCGCACTTCACAACACACCAACTCTTCAAAACAACCTTCCTTTTATAACCACATTTTTCAAGATCAAAAACTTAATCTTAGTCGGTTGTAACCCTAATCTTAGTCGGCTGCAAAACCCTAAACTTCATCGACTGCAAACCCTAATCTTCGTCGGCTCACATTTGACTTTGTCGGCTTCAACTGCCTCTGTAACTCTTCTGTAGCTTTTGCCACGAAACTACAACATGTCACGATATCGCGACACCTTTGCCTCCGTACACTTTCTTTTGGCTTTTGTCATGATATCGCGACACTTCTTCCTTTGTCGACTTCAACTAAGCTCTTGTCATGATATCACGACACTTCTGTCTTCGTCAGCATCAACTTTGCTTTTGTCATGATATCACGACACTTCTCCCTTCGTCGACCTCCTTTCTGCTTTTGTCATAAAATCATGACACTTCTGCTTTCGTACTTCACATCTTGGCTTTTGTCATGAAATCACGACACTTCTCCTGTTGAAGACCTGCTTTCTATTTCTGTCATGAAATCATGACACTTTCTCCAACCGTACGCTGCCATCTCAATCTATCGCAAAATCGTGACACTTTCTACATCCGTATGCTTTCTTTTCTGCCTATCATGAAATCGTGACACTTTCTATATTCGTACGCTTTCTTTGCAACCTGTCATGAAATCATGACACTTTTTGCATCCGTACGCTTTCTTTGCAACCTGTCACGAAATCGTGACACTTTCAACTTCCGTACGCTTTCTCTGCAACCTATCACGAAATCGTGACACTTTCTACATCCATACGCTTTCTCTTCAACCTGTCACGAAATCATGACATTTCATACTCTGAACACTTTCGTCTACAACATGTCACGAAATCGTGACAGTTCTCACTTCGAACTCTTTCCTTTGTTGCATGTCACGAAATCGTGATAGTTCTCACTTCGAGTTCTGCAGCATGTCGCAAAATCATGACAGTTCTCACTTTGACTTCTGCAGCATGTCATGAAATCATGACAGTTCTCATTTTACTTTCTCTCTCCTCGAACTTGTCATGAAATCGTGACAGTTCACACTTCGGACTCTCTCTTCTGCAGCACGTCATGAAATCGTGACACTTTATCTTGCTTTCACTTTGTCTTCTGACTTGTCACGAAATCGTGACACTTTTTCGTCCGTACAACCTTCCTTGCAATATGTCATGAAATCGTGACACTTTTCCTTCTCTGCCTTCCTGCTCTCTTCAAGTCATGAAAATGCGACATGTCACGAAATCGCGACACTTTTCCAACTTGCTCTCTTTCTTCGAACTTGTCATGAAATCGTGACACTTCTTCCTGCTTTCTCTTTTTCTTCCAACATGTCATGAAATCGTGATAGTTTTTCCACTTTCCTTTTTCTCTGCCAACATGTCACGAAATCATGACAGTTTTTCCACTTGCCTTTTTCTCTGCCAACATGTCGCGAAATCATGACAGTTTTTCCACTTGCCTTTTTCTCTGCCAACATGTCACGAAATCGTGATGTTTTTCCACTTGCCTTTTTCTCTTCCAACATGTCACGAAATCGTGACAGTTTTTCCTAGCTTCTTCTCTCTCTTCTAACATGTCATGAAATCATGATGCTTTTTCTTGCCTGTTGTATATGTCGCGATATCGCGACACTTTTCTTACTTGTCTTTTTCTTTGATCTTTTGCAAATGGGCCACTATGGTCTTCTTGGAAACTCACTGTCCATACTCTGAATAACCTTTGAACTTCTGTCCTCTGCATCTGAATGACTTCTGAACTGCCTGTCCACTGCATCATTAGATCTAACTGACTGTGTTGACAACAATGACAATACTCCTGCTGCACCTTGCTCAACAATCTCCCCCTTTGGAATTGTTGGCAACACCTGTGTAATTTCCTATAACTCTTCTCCCCCTTTGTCAATAATACCAAAGGGCTACTGCAGACTCCCCCTGAGTCCATGCACAACATTCTCGTGCACAATTTGTTGCACTTAGCACAAATTATGATCATGAGCAAAAGAATAGTCAAATACTCAAATGCTCCCCCCGAGAAAGTGATCCCTATAGCTAGTCACTTCTTGGGAAGTGTGACCACTCCCAATTTGTTTTGAAGGTACTCAAACACTTCCTTGGGCAACGGTTTTGTGAAAATATCTGCTACTTGTTCCATGGTTGGGACAAAATCCAATTTAACCTCACCTTCTGCAACTTTCTCCTTCAAAAAGTGATACCTGATAGTAATGTGAATTGTGCGTGAATGCATAACCGGATTCTTGGAGATGTTAATAGCACCGGTGTTATCACACTTAACTGATATTGGCTCACTAAAATTAATACCAAGATCTTTCAGAGTTTGTTTCATCCACAAAACTTGTGTACAACATGTTGTTGCTTGCAATATATTCTGCCTTAGCTGTTGATAAAGAAACTGACTCTTGCTTCTTACTTGTGCCATGCAACCAATCTGTCTCCAAGATAGAATGCACCTCCACTGGTACTCTTCCTGTCATCTACACATCCCGCCCAATCTGCATCTGAATATGATATAAGGGTGAAGTCTTTACCTCTTGGATACCATAACCCATACTCCATAGTACCCTTGAGATACCGAAGAATCCTTTTTACTGCTGTCACATGAGTCTCTTTGGGACTGGCCTAAAATCTTGCTACCATGCAAACTACATGTAGAATATCTGGTCTGGTAGCTGTTAAATATAGTAAGCTTCCAATCATTGATCTGTACATGGTTTGATCAACAGGTGGAGATTTGTCATCTTTACTCAACTTGCAGCCTGTTATCATGGGAGTGCTAACTGGCTTACAGTCCTCCATTGTGAATCTTTTTAGCATCTCTTTCACATATTTGACTTGGGAAATAAATATGCCTTTCTCATTTTGATTAACTTGTAACCCAAGAAAGTAAGACAGTTCACCAATCATAGACATTTCAAATTCTTTCTGCATCTTATTTGCTAAGTCTTTACAAGATTCATCTTTCGTCTTGCCAAATATGATATCATCTACATATACAACAAGAACAATGAGATGCCCACCTTCTGTTTTGACATACAGATTACTCGTCCACCATACCTTTCTTGAATCCCTTGTTGAGAAGATAGTTGTCTAGCCTTGCATACCATGCTCGGGGTGCTTGTTTCAAGCCATATAAATCTTTCTTTAATTTGCAGACAAGGTTGGGATCTTCACTAATTTGAAAACCATTCGGTTGTTCAATATAAACCTCTTCTTCAAGTTTCCCATTTAAAAAAGCTGATTTTACATCCATATGATAAACTCTAAAGTTCTTGTAGATTGCTAAGGCCAGAAACATTATGATTGCTTCTAGTCTAGCTACTGGTGCAAAAGTCTCCTCAAAATCAATGCCTTCAACTTGTGCATAGCCTTTGCAAACCAGTCTAGCTTTATTCCTAACGACCTGTCCATCTTCATTCAATTTGTTACGAAAGATCCATTTAGTCCCGATTATGTTTTTGTTCGCAGGTCTAGGTACTAGTTCCCAGGTTTTGTTTTTCTCAATCTGGTCTAATTCTTCATTTATAGCCTTCATCCAACCTTCATCTTTGCTTGCTTCAACAATATTCTTGGGCTCAATGCTGGATAACAAAGAGTAGTTACTTGCTACTCTTCTTCTTGTTTGAACACCAACTTTGGGATCTCCAATTATTTGGTCTCTAGGATGATTTTTCTGCCAACTGCCTGTTTTGAATTTCTTATTCTCTTCTGCTTCTGAATCACAACTTACATCATCTGAGTCAATTTTTTGTATCTTTTCAATTTCGTTTTCCTCATCTCCTTCAATAACCTCTTCATAAATTGGGTAGTTCGTTTCATGGCTAATCACCCGTTCTTTACCTTCATCAAACTTAACATCAGCACTGTCCACAATTTTCTTTAGCCTCTTGTTGTAGCATTTGTAAGCTTTGCTTCTTGGTGAGTAACCAACAAAAATACCTTCATCTGCTCTATCTTCAAACTTGCCAAGATTGTCTTCAATTCTTTTGATATAGCACTTGCTGCCAAACACTCTGAGGTATTTTGTTGTTGCCCTTTTTCCGAACCATAATTCATAAGGAGTTTTGTTTTCATGTGTTCTCAGCATGTATCTATTTTGGATATACACCGCAGTATGGACTGCTTCTTTCCAAAATCTGTCAGCTACTTTGCTTTCAGCCAACATAGTTCGTGCCATTTCTTGCACAGTTATGTTCTTTCTTTCTACTACCCCATTTTGCTGAGGTGTCCTTGCTACTGAGAACTGTCTCCTAATACCATACTTTTCACAGTATTCTGCAAACTCCTCTGAAATGAATTCTCCACCTCTGTCTGATCTTAAGCATTTGATCCTCTTTCCTATTTCATTCTCAACCTGGTTTTTGAAGATCTTGAACATATCAAAAGCTTCCGATTTCTGCTTCAAGAAGAATATCCATGTCATTCGGAATAGTCATCAATGCACAACATAAAATACTTGTCACCATTTATGCTTTGTGTTCTCATGGGTCCACATAAGTCAGTGTGTATTAGTTCCAGCGGTTTGCTGGTGTAGTATTCTTTAGTTTTGAATGTGACTCTAGTTTGCTTCCCCTTTTGGCATGAAGCACAGATGTTGTTTGCAGGGTTTGCTGATGGTGGGAATATCTCTTACAACCCCTTTTGAGGTGATTTTCACTAGATTATCAAAACTGATATGGCCAAGTCTTTTGTGCCACAGCCAATTTTCTTCTTCCTGTCCAATAAAGCAAGCTCCTTTTGAAGTCTCTGAAAGTGTATACAGGTTACCAGAAGTTCTTGACCCTGTTGCTATCAATTTTCCACTGTTGGTCTTTCTGACTTCACAACCCTGCTTCATAAAGACCACTTCATGACCTTTATCACAAATCTGACTTACACTCAATAAATTATGTTTCAATCCATCCACAAATAAGACTTCTTCTGATTTAATCCTTCCATCACTAATTTTGACTGAGCCTTTGCCGACTATCTTGGCTCCATCATTATTTCCAAATTTTACTGATCCTCCTTCATATTTCAGTAACTTATCAAATTTTTGTTTGTCACTTGTCATATGACTGGAGCATCCACTATCTAGTATCCATGGTACATGTTTATTCTGTGCTTTGAAAGCAGTTTGAACGATTAAAGATTCCTTTTCTTCCTTCAGTCGTTCTTTCCCTTTCCACATTGTTTTGATAGTGGTTTTGGGCTCTTGTTTAGTTTTTCCCTTATCAGCAGCTTGTGCATGTTTTACAGGAAGTTTCCCATTTTGTCTCATCCTGTTTGGTTGAACTTTTCTTCCCTGAAACTGATTTGATGAAAAAGTGCTTCTACAAGTTTCTTGCAATGTGCCCAAAATTGTGACAGTTATAACATTCTATTGTGTAATTCATCAAAGGAGAAAAAGCATTTCTACTTGTGAAATTCCTTGGTCTAACATTGTACTTGCAGTCTGAGATTTTATGTCCATAGCCATTGCATTTAAAATAGAAACCAGAGAAGGGATAATTGAACCTGGGAGATGGTCTTTGCCATGTTGCCGTAGGAGCCATAGGTCTTCTTCTTCTTTGATGTGTGACATTGGTGAAACCATTACTGTCAGTTCTCCTTTCCTGCTTGGCATTATTGCTTTCTTTTGCAAGAGGCAATTTCCCTTGATCGACTTGTTTCTTATCTTCATTCTTTGTGGATTCTACATTTCTGGCTTTTGAACCACTTGATGATTCTCCTTCGATAAAACCCAGACCAAACCTGATGCCTGCAGGTCTTTGGTCATTTATGATTTTATCCAGTTTCATAGAACTTTCTTCACGTTTGTGATAACAACTGATTTTCTTGTTCATCTCTTCTAGCTGCATTCTTAGACCAATAGTCTCTTCCTCTAGCTTGCTGCAATAGTCTATTCTCATGGTTATTTGAACTTCGAGATCTTCGATGATTTTCTTAGATTCTTCTATCTAAACTTTTAAGCTGGTTATGATTCCATTTGCATCCTCAAGCTTTCTTGATAGTTTCTTATTCTTTTTCTTTTCTATCTCCCACTCTTCAAGTGCAGATATCAACTCACCTTCTAAGTCAACTTCAGCCTCGAGATTTTCACCACAAACTTCAGAGGTCACTCCTTCTTTTTCTGATTTAACTTCTTCAAATGCCATAAAAAGAGCTTCATCTCTTTCTTCTTCAGACTCTTCACCGGAGCTATTTTCTGATGAACTAACATTCTTGGAGATGAAACTTTTCTTTTTGAAGTTGCCTTTTCTGAAATTTGCTTTCATCTTCCAGTCACTTCTTTCTTGGTGGGATCCTTCATCATTTTTGTTCTTCTCTTTCAGTGGACATTTAGTTGCAAAATGCCCAACGCCTCCACAGTTGAAGCATTTGAATGGAAGCTTCCCTTTGTATTTTCCTTTCCCCTTTTTCAATTTTCTCACAAAGTTTGCTTCCATTTCATCCCGATGTCTCTTCTTCCTCGGACTCTTGTTTTGTGTTTTTATTTTTAAGGGCCTTGAAAGTTGCTTCTCTGTCAGTGGGTTTAGATCTTCCTATCCTCATCTCATAAGCAGTTAAAGAACCATACATTTCATCTATACTAAAATAATTTAGATCTTTAGCTTCTTCTATTGTTGAGACTTTGGAATCAAATCTTTGAGGAAGGGATCTTAATACCTTTTTCACGACAGCAGAGTCATCGATATTCTCTTCGAGTCCTCTGATTGCATTGATGATTCCATTAACTCTCAACATGAATGCCTCAATGTTTTCATCGTCATTCATCTTCAAAGCTTCGAACTGAGCTCGATGTGTCTGTAACTTGGCTTCTTTGATCTTATCATCTCCTTCATGAACACTCTTCAATTTGTCCCATATTTCTTTTGCTGACTGATAGTTCATGACCTTTACCAGTTCACTGTCTGCTAATCCACACAAGATGGCATTCTTTGCTTTCGAATTGTTTTCAAACAGTTTCTTTTCCTCTGCTTCTTTTGGAGGAATGATAGGAATTGAGTATCCACTCACTACTCGAATCCCAGATATCATATCCTAAAGCACAGAGATATGTCCACATCCTGACTCTCCAGAACGCATAATTAGATCCATCAAACAATGGTGCTTTGTTTGATGAGAAACCTTCACCACCTGCCATTGTGATATTTCCAAGATCACCCTAGCTAGTTAAGCTTGTACAGGGACTTGGCTCTGATACCAATTGTTGTACTTACAATGGCACTGAGAGGGGGGGTGAATCAGTGTAGCTCTTTAATCAAGAATTAACAGCTCTAAAAATAGCAGCAGTTAAAACTTATAAACAGATATAGCAAGAACAACAAGAGAACATCACACAACACAAGATTTTAACGAGGTTCACCAATGTGGCTACTCCTCAAAAATGACTGCTTGGACTACCATCCAAATCCAGCCTTTGCAAAGCAACAACTTTTACAAATAGTTTACCAGCACCCACTGGAAGGAGCACCAACCCCTGATTTTATCTGACCCAACAGAAAGGAGCACCAACCCCTGATTTACCAGCACCAACTGGAAGGAGCACCAACCCCTAAATTGCCAACACCAACTGGAAGGAGCACCAACCCCTTATGCCAAGCACCAACTTGGACTTCAAATCTAAAACTTAGAAGAATGATAGTAAGATACCTTTGCCTTTAACAAGACCCTGACTGATCTGCTTCACTTTTTCATCCTGTGTGCACTCTGCTTCCTTTGTGATCTTTCACACTTAGAATGATTCGATGAATTGCACTCTACACACTATGATCGAATTTCGCACTCTACACACTACGATCGAACTTCTCACTCTGTGCACTATCTCTGAACGTCGCACTTCACAACACACCAACTCTTCAAAATAACCTTCCTTTTATAACCACATTTTTCAAGATCAAAAACTTAATCTTAGTCGATTGTAACCCTAATCTTAGTCGATTGTAAAACCCTAAACTTCATCGGTTGCAAACCCTAATCTTCGTCGGCTCACATTTGACTTTGTCGGCTTCAATTGCCTCTGTAACTCTTCTGTAGCTTTTGCCATGAAAATACAACATGTCACGATATCATGACACTTTTGCCTCCGTACACTTTCTTTTGGCTTTTGTCATGATATCGTGACACTTCTGCCTTTGTCGACTTCAACTAAGCTCTTGTCGTGATATCATGACACTTCTTTGTCAGCATCAACTTTGCTTTTGTCATGATATCATGACACTTCTCCCTTCGTCGACCTCCTTTCTACTTTTGTCATGAAATCATGACACTTTTGCTTTCGTACTTCACATCTTTGGCTTTTGTCATGAAATCATGACACTTCTCCTATTGAAGACTTGCTTTCTATTTCTGTCATGAAATCGTGACACTTTCTCCAATCGTACGTTGCCATCTCAATCTGTCATGAAATCATGACACTTTCTGCATCCGTACGCTTTCTTTTCAACTTGTCATGAAATCGTGACACTTTTTGTATCTGTACGCTTTCTCAACAACCTGTCATGAAATCATGACACTTTCTACATCCGTATGCTTTCTTTTCAACCTATCATGAAATCGTGACACTTTTTGCATCTGTACGCTTTCTTTTCAACCTGTCATGAAATCGTGACACTTTTTGCATCCATACGCTTTCTCTTCAACCTGTCATGAAATCATGACATTTCATACTTTGAACACTTTTGTCTGTAGCATGTCATGAAATCATGATAGTTCTCACTTTGAACTCTTTCCTTTGCTGCATGTCATGAAATCATGACAGTTCTCACTTTGAGTTCTACAGCATGTCACGAAATCATGATAGTTCTCACTTTGACTTCTGTAGCATGTCGCAAAATCATGACAGTTCTCATTTTACTTTCTCTCTCCTCGAACTTGTCATGAAATCGTGATAGTTCACACTTCGGACTCTCTCTTCTGTAGCACGTCATGAAATCATGACACTTTATCTTGCTTTCACTTTGTCTTCTGACTTGTCATGAAATCGTGACACTTTTTCATCCGTACAACCTTCCTTGCAATATGTCATGAAATCGTGACACTTTTCCTTCTCTGCCTTCCTGCTCTCTTCAAGTCATGAAAATGCGACATGTCATGAAATCATGACACTTTTCCAACTTGCTCTCTTTCTTCGAACTTGTCATGAAATCGTGACACTTCTTCCTGCTTTCTCTTTTTCTTCCAACATGTCACGAAATCGCGATAGTTTTTCCACTTTCCTTTTTCTCTGCCAACATGTCACGAAATCGCGACAGTTTTTCCACTTGCCTTTTTCTCTGCCAACATGTCACGAAATCGCGACAGTTTTTCCACTTGCCTTTTTCTCTGCCAACATGTCGCGAAATCACGACAGTTTTTCCACTTGCCTTCTCTCTCTGCCAACATGTCACAAAATCATGACAGTTTTTCCTGCTTCTCTCTCTTCTAACATGTCGCGAAATCACGACAGTTTTTCCTTCCTGCTGTATATGTCGCGATATCGCGACACTTTTCTTACTTGTCTTTTTCTTTGATCTTTTGCAAATGGGCCACTATGGTCTTCTTGGAAACTCACTATCCATACTCTGAATAACCTTTGAACTTCTATCCTCTGCATCTGAATGACTTCTGAACTGCCTGTCCATTGCATCATTAGATCTAACTGACTGTGTTGACAACAATTACAATACTCCTACTGCACCTTACTCAGCAACATGCACGATGGTTGATAGTGTGCAAGGAACACATGTTCCTCTAATAATACATAGCAAAGTAGAACATCCACACTATAACCAGGATAGGGATATCATAAATAATTATAGATTACTATTAATGTGAACTCTAAGTTACATATGTATAGAGAGAGAAAAGGTTCAAAAACTATCCAGTCGATTGAACAAGGCTTGTTCTAGGACGATATGAAAGAGGTAATGAAGGAAAGCACCCCTTAGGGTATGGATGATTTTCAATGTTCATAATGAGAAGAAGAGAGATATTTATAAGATGAAATAAGAGGGGAAAATCCCTCCATAATCCATGGACTTCAAAATTTTCTTGAGCTAGTTGACATCAATAATGAACGATCTAAAGGCCCTAGAGTTCTATAATTAGGTGGTACATGAAATCTCCATGATTAGAGATTGTGAGAGTTTGTTATCAATGTCTTGAGAATGCATTTCCCTTTGTTCTATCCTTCATATAACCACTTCAATACCTCAACTATAACCTAGGTAACTACATTAGGTTGTAGGATATCAATATTGATACCAGATTATCATCCCTTCCTTTTATATCTAGTAGCTTTGGGTTGGTTCAAGGTTACAATGTTTGAATCCTACCTGATCCATGCCCAGAGCAGGTTCCCTTGGCAAAGGTGTCCTTTGGTGCTTTTGGTAGAGGTAATGGACACTACCTTCTATTTGAGGGAAGATGGTGTCCAAATTTGGATGACCTTCTCCTCTTGTGCCTTATGTTGTTGTAGATGGTCAGAAAACCTTGTGTTCTTTTCCCTTAAGTCTAATTCAATGTCAAGTATGTGTAGGGGAGATTTGTTAGAATCAGTGCTTCCCCACTTGAGGGTCTCTTTCCAAAGGATACCCCAAGGATATGAAGATCCTCAACACAACTAGACTTCTACTTAATATTTTTTCTTATGGTTGTGTGTAATTTGATGTAATGCTTGTGTTGTCGGTGTTTTAGGAGTTTAATTAAAACAAACACCTAAGGTTTTTGGATCTCTATCTATCTAACTCTTTTTCAAGGCATAACAATTATTTAAAACTAAATCATCAAGAATAATTTAAATGCAATACAAAAGCTTAAATCACACTAATGCATATAAACAAGAGCTAACCTATATGCAATTCAAGTTTGAATGAGTTAAACTAAGGAGATTTTCAATTTTAGGAAAATACAAGGAAGACAATCTAGCCTAATGCAACTAAATGATTTACGTCTCTTTTGCCTATGTACTTGAAAGTGATGAAAGAGCTAAAATTAAGACTAAGATTCCTTAACTGATTATTCTTTAAGTGTTTTGTACATAAATCAAGGTGTTTTGTTAAAATTTGCAAGGTTTTGTAAATGATTAGGTTTTCTAGTTAAAATTCCTTAATTTGCCAATTAAATGTGATTTCTACTTGTAAAATAGCAAAAAAAAGAAATAAAACACAAAGGAAGTGAAATTATAGAGCTAAGGGCCAAGTTTTCGGATTACCTCTCCTAGAGCCTATCTACCAAATTCACCACTATAAAGTACAAAATTTGCCATTGCTGCCAAATTCACCACAAGGATGGCAAATTTGGTAAAATTTGCACAAAAAACAAAACAAATCAGAGTTTCTAATTCAAGGGGTTTTTTTGAGGGCTGGATAGGGTAGGATCTTGTATAAACAGTTGATCAAAGCCTTTTTTAACAAAAAAAATGAGTATGCTTGCCTCTTGGGGTGAATTTGGCCTATTGCCAAATTCACCACTAATAGTTTAGGGTAGCGAATTTAGTCCTAGGACAGTTTTTTGATGTTTTAGAGGTCGATTTGGGTAGAATTTGATGGAATTTCAAGCTAAAATTGAGAGGGAGTATCCCTAATGTGTTTTTCAATGCCTGTGACTAAAAAAATCAGAGGATTAAACCACAAAGATAGAGAACCTAAGGATTGAAATTAGAATGTGTGTAAAAGGATAAAAGCTCCAGTTATGACTGAAATTCTAAATTAACAGATATGCACAAGGAATGAGAGTAAATATTATGTTGCTAGGGATGGTACATGTGAGCTAATTTAACCTTCATGAAATAAAACTAGCATTAAAATAATATAATACAATGAAATTGTTAAGTGGATGTAAACTACTCAAAAGCATAAAATCTATAGCAGTGAGGAAATTAGGATGGGGGATTGAGTTTCAATGATTGTCTTGGACAATTAGAGAGCTGGAGATAGGGAATTGAAGGTGCAAAGGAATTAGAAAAATAGAAATGTGACATTTCTATGTCCTAATTCTTGCAAATACTTATGAAATTAGATAAATAAATCAACACAAAGTGCTAAGACAAAATAAAAAGAAATGTTATGAAATGCTTGAAGAAACAAATCAAAATGCTATTCTACTTAAAACATGGAAGTAAAAGAGCATGGATATGAGAAGAAATATTTAGTATGATTGAAATTAATATGAACTAGTGTTGTACTTGAACTAGTGTTTGTACACAAATACTAAGTATTATGGAAGCAAAAGTGCATGAAATGACCTTGCAAAATACAGTGGTTATAAAAAAATGTATGGATGATGAAATGTATGCAAGTAAAAGTAAACCTACAAAATAGATATTAAAAATTAAATGGATATGCTATGATTAAAAATAGGCTACCAAAACACTATTAGAAGGCTGCAAAAACAATGTTAAAGGACTGCAAAAATAAGGATTAGAACCCTCCAAGTGAAGTTAGAGCATAGAATGTAAAATGCATTAAAAGGAAAATAACAAGTGACCAAGGCTACAACATAGAGGATAATCTAAGGTTCGAGGAGAGAAGAAAGAAGCTACGATATCTCTCTTTCTTGCCTCAAATGGTGGCCTCCTTGTTCTAAAATCTTCCTTGTCTTTCTTAACATGCTCTCAATGCTCATATAATGCTCCAAAATACTTAATGAAAACTTGGAAATGCTTGAGAGAAAATTATAAATAGAGCATGCTATTAAAATATAGAATGCTATAAAATATGGCAGAGCTTTTCTATAGTAAAAAAAATTGTGGAATGCTTGCCCCATGGCCTCCTTAAATAGGATTTGGAGGAGGATTGGGGGAGGAATGGATAAGATCAATTCAAAATTGTTGCACCTGATGCTTGTTGGAGCATGTGGAATCAATGGAAGAGGTTTAAGGGAGATCAATATATGCTTCTCTAGTTTGTGTGGAATATTCCCGACCATTTTTTCCAAATATATCACAATCAACCAAATTTGCCATTGGCGAATTTGGGAACCCAGGTGGCAAATTTGGTAAGGAATCCAAATTTGTTTTTATGACTTTGAAATTTGAAAATTTACCAAATTTTCCACTAGCCAAATTTTCCACTGATAAATTTGGTAGGAGTGGTGAATTTGGTAAAAAATTATTCTGAATGCTAACAATCGATTTCTACAGTTTTACCAAATTCCCCACTCAACTTGCCAAATTTACCAGTGGCAAATTTGTTTAGGGTGGAAAATTTGGAAAAGGTGAAAATTGATGCCCAAAATGACTAGAAGTGGTCAATTTAAGGTTTTATAACATTTGCAACTGATTATGGTAAGGTTTGGGATCTTTTGGAATGTTTGCGACTAGTTTTGGGAAATTGCAACTAGTCTTGAGAAATTATGACTGGTGTATCAAAATTGGGTGTCTACATTTTACCCCAATTTTGATGTGATGTATGTGGTATTACATCAAAATTAAATTTGTGATACTCAATTTTGACCTAGTGCTAAAAACTTGATTGTGAACTTGCTTACTTTGATGATTTGTATCATACATATATGCCTTGATTTGCATGCTATGATATCTAGAGAAGATTATTTTGTCTTGTGAAGATTTTGCCCTATGGCACAATCCCCTTTTTATGAATAGTGTTCCTAACGATGGGTTTTGGTATGAATTTTTTGGAACACATAATTCTTAGCTCATTATGGTAATGATGGGCTAGGGGGTTAAAAGGTAAAAGGAATAATAAAAGTGCTCTCATTTTCACTTTACTAGTTTTAGAAAGTTGGAGATAACAAGATAGACATGCGAGAGGAGATGGTGCATATTCAATTTTGGGTGTATCGGGAAGATGTCGTTCAAGGGATGGTAGATGTTTCGGAGTGAGACCAAGAGGTATGTCTTCGTTCTGAGACAAAAGATTTGATTTTGGGTCTATTTTTTAATTTTTTCTGAGTTGTGGTAAATTTGGCACCAGTGGCAAATTTGGCACTAGGGTCAATGGTGAATTTTGTCCCATTGGAAAATTTACCACTAGTACCAATGGCGAATTTGGTCCCTGTGGTGAATTTGGGATAGGATAGTGAATTCTATTTTGAAATTTTTGGCCTCGATATAGGTGAAAATATAGGTATATTTATACTCATAGGAAAACTATTTTGAGGTCTATCCAATGGTAGTATTTTGTGATGTTTTGAGAAGATTTTATAGAGTTTCTAACTTTATATTTTGGATGATTTTGGTATGTGATGAAGATACTAATAGTTAGGGAGTGTCTCCTTAAGTTCTTAGGGAGCATCTTATCCAGTGATCAAACGAAGGTGGATGTGGTAACTTTAGTGATGATAGGGTTATATTATGTGACGTACATGTCTATGTTGGAGTTTGATCACTCCTTATTGAAAACTCTTGCGGAGATATGGTACCTGTCCACCAACACCTTGAGGCTATCGATGGGTGAGATGATTTTTTAATTGGGTATATGTAAATATTTTTATACATTTTTTAAAACAATAAAATAAAGATTTAAATATAACATAAGATAGTAATTTATGGAATACAAATTACAAATAAATCTTAAATAGTCCTTATAGAAGTCATGTTTTTAACAAATTTCTATTCTAACATCTCCCTTAAGCCAAATTCTAAAGGATAAGAACTAGACATTATCTCTCATTAATATTAGTTTCATCTATCTTGGGCAATGATTAATGTTTGATAGAATGGGATTTTAGGAGTCACTTGGTGAACTTATCAACAATGGGATTATACTTGTTATAGAAATCCTTTGTTGGGCTTAGAATTATCAATTGCAAAAATTTTACTATAGTAGAAAATTTTTAGTAGTTTTTGCTATTACAATGTCTTCAAGAAGGTTTTCCATATGGTCTTTGTTGACATATTAAACCACCATGATACTCAATTTCTATGGTGGATAGTGTAGGTTGGTTTTTAAAAAATTCTTTACAGGGCCCTCCCCCAAGGCTAAATAGGTACAATAAGTAGATCTATGATCATCTACACCAATCTAATATTTTAGTTTCAAAGTCTCCCCTTTGGAAATAGGATACTTAAAAAAAATCTAGTTTTTGATATGCAAATATGTTTTATTAATGCTTTTTTATTTTCTAAAACTCTTGTTGATAAGCTAACACCATTGGAAATGTGTTTTGACCCATAACTGATTTTTGGATGATATTATTAATTTGTATTTTTGAGGCTTTTGAAGGTGTTGTAGAAGGATCAAAATTTACCAATCATAGTTTAGCATTACTTAATCTCATTCTTAGGAAAATAATATTCTATGGGTATAACATCAAAGTCAATCAAATTTCTGGTGGTCAAGTTATACCCTGAAAAAGTTACCCCTATGAAACTTGTCTTGGGATCTGCCCACAACAATCTTTTTAAAAAAATTGTAGTGACTTATCATCTGATGACCCCATCAACATTTTTAAATGCAGTAAAGAAAATCATGTGGAAAACCAAAACCTAATAAGAATTTGAAGATCTATCTCCCTACAATATTTTGATTATTATTATTATTATTTAGGGACCTATGATGTAATGGTTATTAGTATTATTTGCAAGCAGTAAAGAAAATCATGTAGAAAACTAAAACTAATTAAGAGTTTCAAGATCTCCTTTTTAATAAAAATAAATAGGAGAATTTAAACAATCTAAATGAAAGTAGGAGAGGAGAAAAGAGCTTTGTCACATATTTGCATCTAGTAAATATTTATGAATGTGATCTTTGATTTACTTTTGCTTTCTTTTGAAAAATATCTAGTCTAGATTTACTTTTTATTTTTTAAAATCTAGAAATGTAAAAATATATAGATGATTTGCTTTCTAAAATTATTTGTTTAGAGATGCATAGTAGGATGTAGAAATGAAAATATAAAAAAATATAGATGGATAGTACAATTAATACAATAGGAGGCAAATGATATTTAAAAAAATACAAGGGAATAATTGAAAGTAGTCCAATTTTGAAGCTTGATAGGGAAAAGCAGGCAAAAAATAGATAAATTGACTCTAAAGACTTCAATCTGTAGATTCTTTATGGCTCAAATATCCCTCAAGGATGAATAATAATGGCCTCTAAGAGATTGGAACACACATGATTCATATGAAGTTAGGGTCTACCCACAAGGTTACTTTATTATGATATTTACAAATACAAAATATCATGATTTAATATTCCAAGGAGGCCCATAATTCTTATGTAAGTTCTTCATGGTGTATTAACATTTTTTATTTAAACCTACTACAATGCCCCCTATAGCCACATCAACTATATTTTGTTTAATTGGCTTGGGCTCATAGGTCAAGATTGATATTTAAGCATTAGGGTTATAATTAGTAGTTTAAAAGTTCATAAATAAAAAGAGATGATGTAAGACCTCAATGTTTGGTATTTTTAGAAATGACATGATTTTTTTCTCAAAACTCATTTCTATAGATAACAATAGCATACTATTATTGTTTGAATTGTATCAAACCTGAATACAATCTATTGATATCATAAGAACATTAATTTTTAAATGTATTTACTACTTACTTAAAAGTATTCATCACATTTTGACATCATGTGACCATAATTACTTCTCATTATAAGTGATTATTCTCAATATTTAGGGATCATTTTTATATGATTTTTCTTTGAATCCCTTCCACTAGTAGTTATTTACTAAGTTGAACTTAATATGTCCTTCTTTAAGGATGAGTGTAGTTCCCACTTCATATCTTATAGGGTTATGTCTAAGATGAATAAAATGGCTTTACTCACAAACAACATTTACAAGTGTCCATAATGCTATAACTAGCATACTACAAAATTTAGATTAGTGTAAACTAAGCAAGCCTACTTAAAACATATTAATATAAAAGTAATAACATCAATGTTACAGGAAAAAGAAAGTCTTCAGTTTATAAGAGAATATACAACTTTGTGCTCTAATGGTATAAATTGTTTTTGTTTCATAGGCTAGACACACTGTCATAAAGGATACCACAATCTCATCCTTTTTCACTAAAAGTGATAAACTCTAGAACATTGTTGCCTACATATAGGAATACATTTCTATAGCAAGGCAATATCAAATCTATTAATGCACAAAAATAGTGAGTCCTTACAAATAATACATCTTTTCTAAGGTGTTCTTTTTCAAGCACTACTAATGCCGTTGGTAAAGCTAAGGCATGATGTCATCCTAAATCATTTTTGCAAACATTCTCATTCCCATAAGTATAACATTATTATTTTTTACTTGGATATCAGTTCTTGCTTCAATTAAAACCATTTTTTTATATTCATTCAATTTAGTCTTAGTCAAGTTACAAATCCATTTGCTATAAATAGTCATGTATAGAACTGATACTATTACTATTTAGACCATGTGGTTCAAGAATACAAGCACTCAATATCAACAAGTTTACAACCATACCAAATAAGCATTTATTTTACTCCATGTTGTCATGCATACACCAATGGCAATCCATTCATTGCATGTTGTCAAGTATACAATAATGCCATATAAGTACACTTATTTCATGTTGTAAAGTATACAACAATATCATATAAGTATTAATTTCATGTTGTCAAGTATACAACAGTGTTACACAAGCATTTATTTTGTGTTTTCAAGCATACAATAGTTACATACAAGCATTTATTTTGTGTTTTCATGTATACAACAATGTCATACAAGCATTTAGTTCATGTTGTCAAGTATACATCAATATCATACAAACATTCATTTTGTGTTGTCAAGTATACAACAATATTACAAAAACATTTAATTCATGTTTTCAAGTATACAATAATGCTATAAAAGCTCTTGTTTTATATTGTCAAGTATACATCAATGTTATACAAGCATGTATTTTAATAAGTACTAAAAAGTTCCTAATATAGTAGGTACATTCTTCAAATTCTACATAACTTGATAAGTTTGATAAATATTAACACTCTTATAAATCAATCATAATTGTTGTTGCTATTTAGAAGATAGAGTATCATTGAGGCATTTATCGGTCTAAAGAAAATATTCCCTATCTCAAGTTCCTTCATGGAAGTTTTGACCCTCCAATGAAGATACAAATGACTAACACCAGTTAGACAAAGAGATAAACATGAGTGTAAGTCCATATTCATGCAATTTAATCAAAATGATGAATATTATGATAACACACTCACACTTTACCCAAAGTTTTAGGTATAGTGATCAAATTTATTTCTATAAAAATGTAATTATTGTGCATATCGTAATATCATTCTGTATTTGATACATAGTAGTGTGTTACTAACATCCCTTATTGAAAGTAACCTAACCCAACATGTATGATAGTCTAAATGTTAGGATTGGATAATCTGATACTCAAATTCCTTTGAAACCAAATATTTCATTATCATATAAATTATCTCAAAACTCATCATTTTATTAATTTAAATCACAACATATAAAATCCTTTCACAATACAAAATAATGTAATCAATCTAGGTGCAAGTGTACCGTTTAATTTTTCCATTGAATTAATAATAATTGTGAGAAATTTGCTACCATTCAAATTTTTCCATGTAATATTTTTCACTACACCAAGGATTTGTTGCCATATATTTTTCACTCTATACAATCTAATCCAAATGTGGATGGTACACATGTTGGATGATCCACCCGAGGGATGGATGGATGAATCAATTGGTAGTGAATACATGAATATATAAAATTATTACAATGCTAGTAACTTTTATCCACCACAAAGCAATGATGTTTTATATCTAAACTACTTTCTACCTTTACAATAACCTTTTTAATTCCCAAGAATGTATTTTTTTTCAAATTATTTTATTTTTCTCTAAGAAAACTCATGCATGTGCTTTTTCACATTAAGCATTACTTCTACTAACATTCTTCTCTTTAGTGCTTAATCTTCTAATTTTCAATTTCTTGAACAAAATTTTCTCATCAACATACTTTCTCATTAATATTTTGCTACACACACTTTCACTGCTTAAACACATTCACACTTTTGTCATCCTCCTTTGTTGAAAATTTTGTTTGATTACTTATCTAATTGCAGACTTCCTTTCTTCTTCAACATGGGTGTGATCCCATGACTTAACTAGAAGTATCCTCATAGTACCCTTCCCATCCTACTGGACTATGGATAACCAATTATTACAATAGCTAAGTGTAATAGAGTAGATTACTGCTTACAAGTTTCATTCTCTTATTTACTACAACATGATTTTTATTGCTTTATATCTTCATCTCTTTGAAGATATTTGATAATTTCTCTTCTCTCATTGTAAGTGTTTGTACGACTCCAAATATTTATCCTTCTATCTCTTTACTATCTCGTATATTTATCTCTTATGTCATGCATGGAGCCTTGCTCCTACCAGACATAACTTTCATGCAACGGTTGTCATCACTTTCCCTTTCTCTTTTGGGTTTATTCTTTCTACTACTTATCTTCTTCAATCTTATTACTTTGACTATCATACCATGTTAAAAATATGAACCAACTACGATTCAAACTTGAACTCTCCTACTTATAGATTGCTCTACCATTGAATTTTTAATCTCTTTTTCAACTCCAACACTCTCCTTAAGTCCCATTATTGGTGCTTGTGCATCCTACTTTCAACTATAGCTCCTAGATTTAACATTGGCTTTGATACAAAATATCAATACTCTCATACTCAAATTCCTTTGAAACCAAAGACTGCAGAAACATATAAATTATCTCAAACTTCATCATTCCATTAATTCAAATCACAACATATAAAAATATTTGCATAATACAAAATCATATGCTCGATCTAGGTGCAAGTGGAGTGCTCAATTATTTCGTTAAATCAATAATCATTGTGATAGATTTTTTGCCATCCAACTTTCTCCAAGCAATATTCTTCACTACACCAAGGCTTTAATGTCATATTTATTCACTTCTTACAATATAATCTAATTGTGGATGATGGACATGTTGGATGACCCTCTTGAGTGATGGATGGATGAATCAAAATACATGATTATATAGAATTATTACAATATTAGTAATAAATTTTCTCAACCATCAAGTAATGATGTTTTGTTTTTATAACTACTCTTTTATTTTACAATGACCTTTTTTATTCCAAGAAATATTTATTTTTATCTTTATAAATTATTTTTTCTCTAAGAAAACTGGTGGATAAGCTTTTTCATATTAAGCATTACTTTTACCAATATTGAATGTTTATTTTCTTATGTTCATTCATATAGTCCTATATAGACAACCTACTTTATTAAATGATACTTTGTCCATAGAATACTAATGCCACTATGTATCTAATATGATTTTGTTGAGCAAGGTGCAGCAACAATATTGTCATTGTTGTCAACATAGTCAGACAGATCGGTTGATGCAGTGGACAGGAGTTAAGAGGTTCTTCAGAGTATGTACAGTGGTTTTCCAAAAGATAGAAGTGGCCCATATACTAAATATCAAAAGAAAATCCCAAGGCAGAAAACTGTCGCGATATCGAGACATGTTGAGAAGAAAAAAAACTATCGCGATATCGTGACATGTTGGCAAGAAAGAAAAACTGTCACGATTTCGCGACATGTTGGAAGAGAGAGAAGAAAGAAAAATTGTCATGATTTCGTGACATGTTGTAAGAGAGAGAATAAGAAAGAAAAACTATCATGATTTCATGACATGTTAGAAGAGAGAGAAGAAGAAATAAAAATTGTCGCGATTTCGCGACATGTTGGAAGAGAGAGAAGTCCACTGTTGAAGGATCAAAGCAAGAAATGTTTGAAGATGAAACTTCAAAAGGAAGAAAATATCAAAGGAGATCTACAAAAAAGCAACCACAACAAAAGAGGTTCTATCACTCTCACTTTCTTCATAATAATGCTTGTAATGGCTATTGTTTTAGATGCAACCTTTATGGTCACAAGGCAATGTATTGTGGTTTGAATAATAGATCAAAGAGTTATGCTGGTAGAAATACATCCGTTGAACACCATGTGCAATGTTTTAAATGTAATGGTCATAGGCACATAGCAAGATCTTGTCCAAGAACTTTTGTATCTAATCTATGGCAAGACAGTATATTTCATCAGACACAAAGAATGCAACACAGACAGGGAAGAAATCATGTGCATCAAATAAAGAAAAATAATCATCCATCAAGGATGTACAAGATACAACCACCCAAGAGAAATGCTCAAATTCACGAAAATGTTCAAAACAGGGATGCAGTTGAAAACCTTCAGCCTAAGTTCAAGAAATATTGGAGAAAGAAATAAGAGAGGAAATCGTGTCTTCTTGGACTGAAGGATATTACTCCGCTATTGCAGTAAGCAACTCCAGGTAGCACATCCTTAGGGGGAGCAATCTTGAAGTTTCATTTTAATGCTCCTATGTATTTGTTTGATTACCTGAGGATGAAAGGCAAGTAGTCAGGGAAGTTGTCGTATAGTTGTCGAAGTATGTTTTCAGTACATATAGTTTGTGGAAGTGTCGTGAAGTGTGGTGATTAAATTGAGAGTTGCCATTATTGGTAGTATTGTTGTATGTCATTGTTGTAATGGTGATGGTTCTTACTACCACTGTCAAAAGTTAAGGATTATAATAGTTCAGATGATTTGGTTGGTTTTGTGGTACTGTGTTTGATGCTTGCACAAGAGTTGGCAGTAAAATTGCAGTGTTGATACAGTGTTGGAAAAAAGTTGGTACAACTGTGAGTCACTTGTCAACTTTGTTGACAGATGTGAAATCAGTGTTTTGAATGGGAAGATTGAAAGAAAGGTTTATAATGAGAAGCCAGTTGGTTTCCAGCCTGGTGATGATTGGTTGGGTTGATTGATTGAGCCTTTGAAGAAGGCCTTTGGGAAATATTTGAGGACAGTGCTAGGACATATTTCCAGATGCAAATTTGGGTAGGATGTGTAGATGACAGAAAGAGATAGATTGGTCGCATGGAATAGTAAGAAACAAGAGTCAGTTTTCTTATCCATAGTAGAAGCATAATATATTGCAGCGACAGTGTGTTGTACGCAGAGGGAGCATTTATATATTTAATTATATTTTTGCTCATATTTATAATTTTTGCTAATTGTCATAACGTGTGCTTGAGAATGTTGTGCATGGACTCAGGGGGAGTCTGCAGTAGCCCTTTGGTATTATTGTCAAAGGGGGAGAAGAATTACAGGAATGTGCATGTGTGTTGCCAACAATTCCAAGGGGGAGATTGTTGAGCAAGGTGCAGCAACAGTATTGTCATTATTGTCAACACAGTCAGACAAATCGGTTGATGCAGTGGATAGGAGTTAAGAGGTTCTTTAGAGTATGTACAGTGGTTTTCCAAAAGATAGAAGTGGCCCATATACTAAAAATCAAAAGCAAATCCCAAGGCAGAAAACTGTCGCGATATCGCGACATGTTGAGAAGAAAGAAAACTGTCGCAATATCATGACATGTTGGCAAAAAAGAAAAACTATCACGATTTCATGACATGTTGAAAGAGAGAAGAAGAAAGAAAAACTGTCGCGATTTCACGACATGTTGGAAGAGAGAGAAGAAGAAAGAAAAACTGTCATGATTTCGCGACATGTTAGAAGAGAGAGAAGAAGAAAGAAAAACTGTCGTGATTTCGTGACATGTTGGAAGAGAGAGAAGAAGAAAGAAAAACTATCACGATTTTGTGACATGTTCGGGGAGAAGGCGCAAGCAAGAAAAATTGTCACGATTTCGTGACAAGTTGGAAGAGAAAGAGGAGAGAGAAAAATGTGTCGCGATTTCACATGTTTCATTTTTGCGATCCAAAGTGAAGAGAAAGAGGAGAGAGAAAAAGATGTCGCAATTTCGTGACATGTTTCATTTTCGTGGTCCAAAGCGAAGAGAAAGAGGAGAGATAAAAATATGTCACGATTTCGTGACATGTTTCATTTTCGTGGTCCAAAGCGAAGAGAAAGAGGAGAGAGAAAAAGGTGTCGCGATTTCGCGACATGTTTCATTTTCGCGGTCCAAAGTGAAGAGAGGTTGTACGGACGAAAAAGTGTCACGATTTCATGACATATTGCAAGGAAGGTTGTATGGATGAAAAAGTGTCACGATTTTTTGACATATTGCAACGAATATTGTATGAACGAAAAAGTGTTGCGATTTTATGACATATTGCAAGGAAGGTTGTACGGACGAAAAAGTTTCACGATTTCGTGACATATTGCAGGGAAGGTTATACGGATGAAAAAGTGTTGCAATTTCATGACATATTGCAAGGAAGAGTGTACGTACGAAAAAATGTCACGATATCACGACATGTCGGGTTTTCTTGACCTGAAGGCAGGAGAGAGAGTCTAGGAGAAAAAGTTTCACGATATCGCAGCATGTCAGGTTTTCACGCCCGAAGACAGGAGAGAGAGTCCAGGAGAAAAAGTGTCACGATATCGTGACATGTCGGGTTTTCGTAACCCGAAGGTAGGAGAGAGAGTCTAGGAGAAAAAGTGTCACGATATCACGACATGTCGGGTTTTCGCAAACCGAAGGTAGGAGAGAGAGTCTAGGAGAAAAAGTGTTGTGATATCGTGACATGTCACATTTTCATGACTTAAGGAGGAGAGATAAAGTAAGAAGGTAGAAGTGTCGCGATATCGCGACAAAAGTAAAGAAGAAGAGTACGAAGGCGAAAGTGTCGCGATATCGCGACATGTGTTTTCGTGGGTACAGGCAAACAGAAGTAGCAAGAAGGCGAAAGTGTCACGATATCACGACATGTTGTGTTTTCGTGGGTACATGCCAAGAAAAGAAGCAAGGAGGCAAAAGTGTCGCGATATCGTGACATGTTGTGTTTTCATGGGTATGAACCAAGTAAAGCAGCAAGGAGGTGAAAGTGTCACGATATCACGACATGTTGTGTTTTTGTGAGTGCAAAGTCGAGAAGAGGACAAAGAGGCAGAAGTGTCATGATTTCATGACAGGTCGCAATAGCACGAGCTAAAAATAGAACCCAGCCTAATTAAGATATGTAACCATTAACTGAAGTTACACAGTAGTTACAGGGGACGTTACAAAATAAAATCATGCAGCTATTTTAAGAACAGTTGAAGAAGGAGAAATCAAACAGTCGCATAAATAGAATCAAAAAATGCATGCATGCATAGAAAAGAATACGAACAGTCATGACCGAGAAGACGAACAGTCATGGTAGGGGTATATGTGTCAATTCGTAACATGTAACATGTTTGATGAAAATCCTACCCTATATTTATACAAAAGTAGTTACAGTTAGAAGGCGTTACAACTGACAAGTGGCACATGAGAAATAAAAGGAGTTACAACTGGAGTTACAGAGAGACAATTTGGTTATAAAATGAGGTCTGCGTGAATAATTAAATGCATCTCAAAGAGGGTGAAAGTGCTATCGAAAGAGTGTGAAAGTGCTGCTGAAAGAGAGTGCGTAGGAGGCGAGTGAGCAGGGTATGTGCTGGGTAAAAAGTGGGTAATGTTGAGAAAGTAATAGACCAGTCAGGGTCTTGTAAAAGTGAAGACATCTTTATGTCAATCATCTAGATTCATAATAGAAGTCCAAGTTGGTGCTTGGCATCAGGGGTTGGTGCTCCTTCCAGTTGGTGCTGGTAAATCAGGGTTGGTGCTCCTTTTTGTTGGTGCGGATAAATCAGGGGTTGGTGCTCCTTTCTGTTGGTGTAGATAAATCAAGGGTTGGTGCTCCTTCTAGTGGGTGCTGGTAAATTGTTTGTAAAATTGATATTTTGCAAAGGCTAGATTTGGATGGGAGTCCAAACAATCAGTTTTGAGGAGTAGCCAAAACTAGTGAACCTCGTTACATCTTGTGTTGTGTGATGCTCTTTGGTATATTTGCTTTATTGGGTTTTTAGCTTTCTTTGTTTTGGCATTAAGAATTGAAGATTTAAGTTTTTAAGAGCTACACTGATTCACCCCCCCCTCTCAGTGTCATAGTGAGACTAACAAATTTCATTCTAGTTCCATAGTCATACCATATACCAATATACACTTTAACATTGTTGAACTTGGACTATTTTAGTTCAACAATAATATACCACATGGAACTATGCATATGCATTCAACTTGGATGTCACTTATAACATTTAAACCCTCAATAGTAGACTAGCCCATTTATTCAAATCTGGAGATGTATTCAAGCATTACAATTCAACAATAATAACTAGCCTTTTACCCAAAATTTGAGATGCATTTTATTATTGTATTCAATAACAATAACTAGTCCTTTTATATGAAATTGGAGATGCATTCAACTATTGCAATAAAAATATCAACTAACCATTTTTCCTAGAATTATGATGTATTTTATTAATGCAATAAAAATAACTAGCCCTTTCCTCAAAATTTAGGGATGCATTCAGTCATGTTAATAACAACTAGCCATTGTGGACTGATAACATTCCTTTTCATTGTAGAATTTGCCATTAATATGATCATTTGGCTATTGTTTGCCCAAATAAAATTCCAGATTAAAAGAAAGTGTAGACACCAAAACAACACCAATCCGATTATGTGACTACAAACACTGATCGCGTTGACAAACACAGCCCCCAGGGCAGCCCTCAGAGGTCAAACAGTGGTCTTAACCACTTTCATAGCAATTTTGTAAGGTCAGGAAGCAATTTGGCACATTTAGACACTTTGCTCACTATTCGTCTCACCCAGGGACGAATACTAACTGGGATTCGTCTCACCCAGGGACGAATTCTGAATTCGTCCCTGGGTAGGACGAATTCCAAGTTTAACGGGCAAAAAGAAGAATGGTGCCAAGTGGCAACCCAGGACAGTCAGTTGATGACTCCTGCCTCGCACGCGTGTGTGGGTGGACAGATAGGCCGTTAGAGGACTGTCACAAGGGCAGTTATGAAAGCCCAAGTCAATGGAGGACTCCCCTCCCTCATGGGAAGACATGACTGCCACATGGCACCTATGACCAACACATGGCATTTGTGCTTCCCTCTCAAAAGAGACCCCATGGGTCTATAAAATGTGGGACTTTTCTCACCCAAGATATACAGGTTGAAGGAGATTTCAAGCAACGAAGTGCTGCCGAGTTGAACACCCACTTGCATCCCCTTTGATTCACCTTCTCACATCCACCAATATCTTTTGCAAGGGAGGTTGTTGGGTGGCTTTTGGAAGCTTGAATCTGACCCAAATCCAACATATGGACACCTTAATCAACCAATTTGCAGACATCCCAATCCTAAGAGGTTTTGGGCCCATCCCTAGTGGATTGGCACCAAGATCAAGTGCCAACGGTGGGAGGCCCACTTGGGCACCCCCGCACTTTCTAAGTTTTGTTTCAAAAGCATTCTAGATTATTGTTTCAGGTTGCATATCATGTTATTCTGTTTGGTTAACTCATAGCTTCAATTTCATTACATTCTGATCAGATTTTATCATGCTTTGTGTCGCTTTGTTGTTTCACTAACTTGCAGGTGGCGATATCAAATTCCCGAGGATAGAGGCCAAATTGGGAGAATCCGACCATCTGGGTCATCCCAAAATGGCCCCAATTACATAACCCCTCTGTTTGCAGGTATTTTGGAGGTCTCGAGATTCGACATTGGAGCAGCATCAGGTCGGCTTTTCCAACACAGAAGAATTCGTCCCACCCAGGGACGAATTGCAGTCAGAATTCATCCTGCCCAGGGACGAATTCCAGTTGAAGGTAGATTGGTCGACTGTCTCGATGGCAGTGGCCTTCTGGTGATGTTTTCTATCCTCTGTCAAGTTTTCAGGTCATTTAGAGTCATTTTACTCACTATTTTAGACAAATGTTTACATGCATCTTTTGGCGATTTTAGAGAACAAACACTTTTTATTTGCAGCAGGTGCTACTGACATCTTCGTTGTTTCTTTGTTCACAGGAGGAGCAGCAAAGGTCAAGGACTCATCGACATCAGCGACGGCATCATCTTGGCCCGTCCATTTCAAGTGTGGGCATGCGGAAAGAGGAACCTTAAGTCTCGATTGTAGTCAAATTCTTTTAACGCTCCTAGCCCCTAAAAAGGGAGGAGGCGTATTTGTAACAGAGATCAAGAAAGTTTAATGAAAGGGTTGTGTTTTCTCCATTTGCTTGTGTCTCTTCCAATGCGTTTCTTTCATTTCATGCAATTTACATTTCTAGGACTTAAGCGTATTTGATTTTGAATGCATCGCAATTAGTGTTTCCTTTGCCCGGAATCTCATGCTTTCAGTGGCGATCACGGTGGGACACTGTTCCCTGGTTTTTAAAATCATAAAAGCGATTAAATTTTTGTGTTTTGTGTTTGACAGGTACCTTTTTGGTTTCGACTATTATTCGTCCTTGATTGTGGCGATTGCTTTACCGAAATTCGTCCGACCTCGAGACGAATTCAAATTCGTCTCCGGGAGGGACGAATTCTGTTCCGTAATTCGTCTCACCAAGGGACAAATTTCTGTCTGCAAATTTTCATAGCCGAAGATCAAAAAACAACAGATTTGGGCAGAGAAAGGTAGGGGTTCTAAATTGTTCCTGTTATTTTTTGCTTTTTTGTTTCTATTTTCTTTCAAATTTTGCGTGCTTAAAGAAAGTAGTGTTGCTGCATGTTTCATTTTTCAAATAAAAGGAATCACACACACATCACGCAACAATTTTAAACCAAGGAGCTGGTCGTAAGACCCCAACCCTTGAGCAAGACCAACGGTGGGTTCATCACCACCTTGGCTTAGCTTTGCATCCATTTCCCCGATTGTCAACTGTTGTTAGGCGTAAATCCTGATGAAAGCTGACCGAGTGTCACTGGGGTGATTCCCATGCGCGCGAGGATAAGTCTTCTATGGTAGGTGCCATTAACAGGACAATCCCCCTTCGTACCGCCTACGTACCACGTACCTTCTGCTCTCACGTACCTATAGTCTCCCTCTCGTAAGGGCGGGTATATAGAGAGGTTGGTATATCGGCCTGGTTGGTATATTGAAGGGGCGACCATTTTGGGAGTTATATGAGCCTTCATTATGCATTTAAACGTTCTTCAAAAACATTCAAAAACAAAACAAAACATCAAAATGCACTAAACCAGTTTAGGACACACCATTAATCCTTAAAAGAGATAATCACTATTTGTGTATGCGTGTGTTCATTTCTGCTTAGTGTAAAAAAAGAAAAATCATCATAAACAAAAGATAAAAATCTACGCATTTTGTCATTTTCTCCAAAAAGCTCCAAGGATTCCCGTAATCGCTTGGTCACCCCAAAATGCCCCAAAGGTGTCCATGAACCCTTTGGTCAACCCAAAAGCACCCCAAATGTGCCCATAAGTGATGCAGGAGCATCCAACAAAATATGGGAAATCTTATATTTTTCCCTAAATTTTAGTGCATCTTGCTGGGGCCATAACTTCTCAACCGTAGCTCCGATTGACTTGAAATTTTACAAGGAGTTAGTTGGGATAATTTTAAACAAATATAATTCCCTGGAATTCTATTTTCCCAAAAATCCATTTTTTGAGGCCAAATTCCATCATCTAGTGCCCCGAAATTAGGTTCTAGAATTGCGTGCCCAATTTTTTACACTTTTTGAGCTGTTCGGAGGTCAATATCTCCTAATGTATTTAGATCTAGGACTTGAAACTTCATTTTTGTCTTATCTACTATAAGAGGGATGCGCACACCAATTTTGGGCCCCATCTGACTCATTTTCAATTTTAGGGTTTTTTTTAGAGACATCGTCATGGTGCTCACCCGTAGCCAAGCCCAATCACGGGCGGAGGCTGTGGGGAATGTCCCAGGAGGCACGAGTCACCTCTGTTACAATCCCAAGGATTTGGTCATACCACCTTGGTGACCTAACACACAAGGCAGTCCCCTCCACACCTTAAAGGAAAGGGACTACAGGGACACCTCTTCGAGGGGCACTCCTGTTCAACATAGCATTCAACACAAACCCTCCCATGAGGGGTACATCCATAGGAGAGCTCCATTAGATGCTCGCTATGAGTGGTCATCACGCGACAAAGCGCTAGGTCAACATAGGGTTCGACGGGAGGGACCACATGATTACATTAACCCTCCTTCACCCCCTCTAGTTGTCAGGACTACAAAGAAAAATCCAGAGTACAAGGCTCTTCAGGTAGGGCGAGCTAGCTCCATCCATCCCTTTCTCACTTATGAAAGAGAGCATGAGGAAAACCCTTACCTTCCTCAAAAACAATACACATCACGGGAGCAACACGCCTCCGCACCTGCTATCTATCAGGACCACTCACTGAGGCCAAAGCCCCGAGGGAATGCCGCTACCCCCAACAAAGGGAGGTCACCTATAGAGATCTTGGATCACTACGATCGAAAATATCTAGGAGAGGCATCTAGGCCTTCTAGACATGAGGCGACAAGACCAACCATCTTAGAATCTGTCAAGCACGTCGCACGCCAAATGCAATTCATGCAACTTGAGCTAGAGCGACTAGAGTGACTACATTTAGAGGAACTGTACTATATTAACAAAGAGCACCTTCAGTGCCAGAAGGATGAGTTGTTCCAACACACTATGCAGGAGAGCCAACATGAAAGGGAGTACGAGGAAAATCATCGCATTCCTCGAGGACAACAAACAGTGCGGCCTCAAGTACATGCCGCCTACATCGACAGAGGGAAGCGACCCATAGAAATTTTAGATCATCAAGATCGAGGCAAACACATAGGAAAAACATTCGAACCTCCTGAGCAAAATAGGGTAGACCAAATTGACCCGGTAGTCGCCAGACATGCCGCCCGCCAAGCTCGAATCACGCAGCTTGAGCAAGGTCGTCAGGAGTTAGAGGACTTATACATGCAGCGCAAAGCAGATAAGTTGCGCTATAAACTACCTGAGAAGACTCCAACCCCTCACACACATAAGACAAAACATTATGAGAGGCACAACCCCCAGGTGCGAGACGAGTCTCCGCGACCTTATCAAGCATCGCCCCCGATGCCTCCCAGACATGAGCGGGAGGCTGATCCTATAACCAATGATGGGTGCCTTCCTCAGACATCCACCCAAGTTTATGAGCCACCCTTAGAAAGTCATCAAGAAGCCTCTAAGGAATCAGAGCAAGAAGAAGAGCAGGATGAAAAGCCCTACCAAGGCATGGGGGGTGCCATCAGGCCACCCCTCCATAGGCCCCAAGTTCCTCAACAAGAACCAACCAAAGAGGAGGAGTTCAAATCTCCCGATACATGCAAAGCACTAGAGCACTTAGAGTTGGTAGAGACCAAGATTTTGGAGCTCCCAAGGCCCAACTTACATAAGGCTCCTTTCAAAGAGGATCAACCTTTAACCATAGGGCTACCTGATGATGCAGTCCTCCATGTCTCAGAATCTCCAGATTCTGATGAGCTATACACATTGTCCGAAGGTGAGGATGAAACAGGAGATAGCCCACAACAATCACATAAGACAGCATCGGCATCCCATAAAAATTGAAGAAGCATGTCAACGAGATAAACATAATACTAGGGCATGAGTGGCGTGTTAACCCACCGCAGTGGGACCAAGCATTACATCCACAACTTTGGGCACATAAAGATCAACTTCCGCCCAGAGATCCCATAACAACATCAGTGTCGGGGGTAGATTCTGTCCTCCTATCCGTGCATAGGGCAGATCCATTCGTGCCCCTACCTCTAGAGCCGGATCCGAAGTGCAAAGACCATCAAGCTGGGGGTACCTCTATCTCCTGAAAAGGCATAATCCAAACCAAAAAGCTCCAAGGATTATCACAATCGCTTGGTCACCCCAAAAAGCTCCAAGGATTATCGCAATCACTTGGTCAAAACACCAAAAGCTCCAAGGATTATCGCAATCACTTGGTCAAAACACAAAAAGCTCCAAGGATTATCGCAATCACTTGGTCACCCCAAAAAGCTCCAAGGATTATCGCAATCACTTGGTCACACCAAAAATCTCCAAGGATTATCGCAATCACTTGGTCAAACCAAAAATCTCCAAGGATTATCGCAATCACTTGGTCAAAACCCAAAAAGCTCCAAGGATTATCGCAATCACTTGGTCATCCCAAAAAGCTCCAAGGATTATCGCAATCACTTGGTCAACACCAAAAGCTCCAAGGATTATCGCAATCACTTGGTCACCCCAAAAAAAGCTCCAAGGATTATCGCAATCACTTGGTCAACCCAAAAAGCTCCAAGGATTATCGCAATCACTTGGTCAAAACCCAAAAGCTCCAAGGATTATCGCAATCACTTGGTCAAAACCCAAAAAGCTCCAAGGATTATCGCAATCACTTGGTCAAAACCCAAAAGCTCCAAGGATTATCGCAATCACTTGGTCAAAACACCAAAAGCTCCAAGGATTATCGCAATCACTTGGTCACCCCAAAAAGCTCCAAGGATTATCGCAATCACTTGGTCAAACCAAAAAGCTCCAAGGATTATCGCAATCACTTGGTCAAAACCAAAAAGCTCCAAGGATTATCGCAATCACTTGGTCAAAACCCAAAAGCTCCAAGGATTATCGCAATCACTTGGTCACCCAAAAAGCTCCAAGGATTATCGCAATCACTTGGTCACCCAAAAAGCTCCAAGGATTATCGCAATCACTTGGTCAACCCAAAAAGCTCCAAGGATTATCGCAATCACTTGGTCAAACCAAAAAGCTCCAAGGATTATCGCAATCACTTGGTCACCCCAAAAAGCTCCAAGGATTATCGCAATCACTTGGTCACCCCAAAAAGCTCCAAGGATTATCGCAATCACTTGGTCACCCCAAAAGCTCCAAGGATTATCGCAATCACTTGGTCAAAACCCAAAAGCTCCAAGGATTATCGCAATCACTTGGTCACCCCAAAAAGCTCCAAGGATTATCGCAATCACTTGGTCACCCCAAAAGCTCCAAGGATTATCGCAATCACTTGGTCACCCCAAAAAGCTCCAAGGATTATCGCAATCACTTGGTCACCCCAAAAAAAAAAAAAAGCTCCAAGGATTATCGCAATCACTTGGTCACCCCAAAAAGCTCCAAGGATTATCGCAATCACTTGGTCACCCAAAAATCTCCAAGGATTATCGCAATCACTTGGTCACCCCAAAAAGCTCCAAGGATGTCCACAATCACTTGGTCAAAAATAAAAAATAATAAAAAACAACAAAAATTTGCATCTCATATCTAGGCATACTCAAATTCATCAATCGAGAGCTCTTCTCGCACCTCATATTCATATTCACAAAAATCAATCCATCAAAAATACAAAAATATGTAGCTGCATTAAGCATTGCATCCATACATTGCATATTTGTGGTCGTATAGGTCAAAGGCACCATAGGCTATAATTGCTCTGCTAAGTCCATCTTATTCCACACTTGTTCCATTTTACAAAAACAACAAAAACACCATGCATTGCTTTTACCACACTAGAGTCGGTGGTCTTTTAATGTATCAAGAGTTTTCGTGATTCAGTCATCATTTTGCTCTTTAGCCATGTAATGTACCGAGTCAGAAAGATTTTATGAAGGTAGAGTCATACTTGAAATACACCTTGTTACATAACATCCCAACACATATTAAAACACATAAAACAATTCCCAAGTTGTGTGAATGAAAGATGAAACTTGCACAGTAATCCAGGTCACCACAAGCGAAACGGTTATCTTGCTCATCCCCCTGTGCGAATGACCCCAAGAATGTTGAGAGTTGGCAAAAGGACAAGCATCCTCCCTACCCAATTCCCTAAGAATCCCTAGTTCTCAATAGTTGCAAAACATCAAAAATTTGCAAAACATCAAAACTCCAAAATTTGACATCCTACAGTGCACACATCAAAAGGCACAAGCAATAGTGATTTTCATCACTCCATATCCCCAATCCCTTGCTCAAAATAAAAAAAAATCAAAATAAACAGTGATCTTATCACTACAAACGAGCAAGTATCCCAATACAATTGAAGAAAAGAAGGGAGTTGAACTTGAATCCCTGGAACTCTCAGCATTCTAATAGGTCATAAGGCAAGCTTCAGTACCGATTTGGTTGATAGCCTATCGATAACTGACAGTAAACCCCTCGCATGATGATATATCTGTCACATTAACTTGCATACAGATCAATGTTTGCATGTGGATGAGCTAGCTTATGGCATCCTGGATAACACCGCAGATTAATCTAACTAAATACAACAAAGGAGTTAGTGGAGCTAATTAGGTGATCCTCAATCTGAGTTCGGTTGAAAGCCCATCCGGCACTCGGCGGTATCCCGACAAATACCACATAAATGAACTCAATTGCACACACAGGGATGTGAAATAACTGGGTCAAAAACAAGTCCGATTCATACCTTGTTCAAAATTCTTGTAAGATAAAGTACAGTCTTGGCTAGTGAGTTAAAACCGTCTGAGTCTCGAAAAACCTTAGCTACATTTCTAAACCAACTGCTATTGCTTTTCATCCTTACAATACCATCAGAAAATACAAAAAAAAAAAAAACCACATGTATACATACAAGAGCCATACATCATAGCAATCGCCTAAAAACAAAATAAAGAGCGTCTTAAACAGCCTATGGTGCCATAACCAATCACCACAAATATCATTCATCCATTTCACTTTGCATATCAAAAAGAAATCAAAAACATTTGCATTCATCATAACATAAGCATTCATCAAAATAAATAAACATGCATACATCCATAGTCATTAGCCATCATGCATAACAAAAATCAAATCATCACATGTAAAAAACCAAAATAAAACCGGTATATATATATATATATCATCAAAAAAAAATGCCCGCAGGCTACAAAACTGGTCCTCAGACCCCGCAATCATATCCAAAAACCCAACCTAAAGCGTCGACCACCATAATCACGTAGGATCGATGCGACGGGAACTACCCCTCGTGGTGTGGGTCCTATGGGACCCTGCAGGGTGGCTACTGCCAGCCCCCGCATCATGCCTGCTATCGCCTCCCTCATCTAATCGTCGGCGACGAGATGATGCTGACTGCTCAGTCGCACTATCCCTCGTTCGACGTGAAGATCCACTGACCGAGGGCTCAGGAAGTCACCCACCAAGGTGGATGACCTCCCTCTCCAACTCTATCCGGTGCCGACACCACTCTGCCTCTCGTCGATGATAGTATGACACCGCATCATCGTGCTGTGCCAGAACCCTATCCTGCTCTGCCAGATTAGCCCGCAGGAGATCCCTCTCTCTGCAGCACTTCCCCCAGCTCCCGCCTCGCATCCCCCAACTCCAGATCCCGTATCCACAGTAGCTCTATCAGTCGCACATTTTTAGCATGTATCTCAGACTCCACCTCCTTTGTGTCTGCCTGACGAACATGACCCTCTGGAACAACGACCGGCTCTGGCTCCCACCGCTCCTCCACGTCCTGCATGTCCGGCTGATCCGGAGCGCCCAAGTCTACATCCTCATCCCCAACATCCAAAATGTCCGCATCATCCAACGGACCTCCCCAATCATCCCCTGCTACCTCAGCACCCTCCACTGCCGCCTTCGTGCCTCCCAGTGGCCCCTCTCCTCTCCATCACCGTAGTACCCACCACGAGTCATACTCAGTGGTAGTCCCGACGTCATCTACGTCCGGGACGTCAATAACCGCATCTGACTCCTCGCCCAATGGCACGGTGACCGGTGGATCTAAATCCCTCTCATCTCCCCACCATCGATAGACCACGGGCTCACCAGGAAACCCCTAGCGCACCCCAAACTTTCGTGTAACCCGGCTGTATGAAAAGAACTCATGCTCTGTCCCGTGCCTCCCAGTCAACCACCGCTCCCTGTGTACCCGACGGAGCCACTCTCCAGCCTCTGGCCAGGCTGGACAGTCCCGATAAGGGCGCCAAAACACCTCCCCTAGAGCTGGGTCAGATTCAAGCTTCCAAAATCCACCCAACAACCTCCCTTGCAAAAGAGATTGGTGGATGTGAGAAGGTGAATCAAAGGGGATGCAAGTGGGTGTTCAACTCGGCAGCACTTCGTTGCTTGAAATCTCCTTCAACCTGTATATTTTGGGTGAGAAAATTCCCACCTTTTATAGACCCATGGGGTCTCTTTTGAGAGGGAAGCATAAGCGCCATGTGTTGGTCATAGGTGCCATGTGGCGGTTATGTCTTCCCATGAGGGAGAGATTCCTCCATGACTTGAGCTTTCATAATTGTGACAGTCTTCTAATGGCCTATCTGTCCACCCACACACGCGTGCGAGGCAGGAGTCATCAACTGACTGTCCTGGGCTTCCACTTGGCGCCATTCTTCTTTTTGTCCGTTAAACTTGGAATTCATCCTACCCAGGGACGAATTCAGAATTCGTCCCTGGGTGAGACGAATCCCAGTTAGTATTCGTCCCTGGGTGAGACGAATAGTGAGCAAAGTGTCTAAATGTGCCAGATTGCTTCCTAACCTTACAAAATTGCTATGAAAGTGGTTAAGACCACTGTTTGACCTCTAAGGGCTGCCCTGGGGGCTGTGTTTGTCAACGCGATCAGTGTTTGCAGTCACATAATCGGATTGGTGTTGTTTTGGTGTCTACAGATGCCCCTTTTTGGGATGCGTTGTGCATAGCGCAGCGCTGAGCAAAAATAGATAACCAAAGCACTAATGATTAGGGTTTCTTAGTAACCTAACCAACTTTTGATGCCCCAAGCATGGAAAGGGCATGCATTCTTGAATCCTTGCTTCTGACGAGCTAAGGAGTTTGATTTCAAGTGTTAACCTATTTTGGTGAGGTGTGACTTGAGCTTGGACATTGATCAGTCATGATTAGGCAAAGGGCGCAACCTTTTATCCTTAGGGGAACCTTGTGTTCATGATTCATGAAATGCCAAGTGTTTGATTGATTTTGTTGTTGCTTGTTTACTGCCCCAAGCAGGAGCGTAATTGTCTTTGTCAATGATTCTTTGAATGCATGTCATTTTCCTTAATTGTGTGTGTGATTGTTTATTGGTGACTAAGTGTGACTACCCCATCAAGCGACGAATCGATGAGGGAATGACCTTCATGAGAAAAGCGACGAGTCGCTTGACCCAAGATGACTTGTGCAAGGGTGCCTTTAGAGTGTTTACCGTTTAGCATGTGCAATTTTTTCAACATTTGGACCTGTTTTTGGTGGGTGTTAACCCTGTTTGTGATGCCATAATGGGGTGAAATCCTCGAAAACCCATTTTCCCGTGGAGCGGTCCGACTATGGTAGCCTTCTTGGGGAAGTAAGATAGTGACAATTTGAACCCCGACATTGAATTTCTTTGCCTAGAGGTTAAGTGCAAGAGCACTTGTGTCCGGCAATGCTTATTGTTGTGTTTTTGTGTTGCGTTTATTTGTTGTTTTTGTTGTTTTTTTGTGACACCATTTGGGGGTTAAATTATCGGAAGTCTGTCTTCCCGTGGAGCGGTCCGGCTATGGTAGCCTTCTTAGGGAGTAGGATAGTGATAATTGTGACTCCAATGTCTATTTTGTATGCCCTGGATTTCAGGTGCAGTAACACTCCTGTCAGGCAAATTTATTGTCTGTTTTTAGTGCATTTTTTATCATTTTTTGATGTTTTTGAAATTTTGGCCTGAATTCGTCCCTAGGTGGGACAAATTCCAGCTATAGAATTTGTCCCTGGGTGGGACGAGCGCTAACCTGAGCGCTCATCCCAGTAAAGAACGAATTCCAACTCAAAAGGCCTATTTAAGGGCCAAAACTTGCATTTGGGCTCATTTGTGTCATTTTTTTCTTGCGATTTTGGAGCTCTGGGAGGAGGAGGTAATTCTACGAAGCGAAGCGCTGCTGGAAATTTTTTTGCCATCATGAGTGCACAAACTGGTTCAAGAAGCAGAGCCGAAGCGAAACCTGTAAGTGTCTTCTAGATCTTATTTTTGTTTAAATTTGCACTTGTTTTTTTTGTTTTTTTTTTTGCTTTTTTTTATTGAATTGTTTTCTTTTGCAGGTTAGGAGCCGATACCGTGTACCTACCGCATTCACTGAGGGTGCACTGACTAATGGTGATTGGGAATGGCTTGATGCCCTTGGGCTCAAGCAGGTGTCTCGACTGGAGCCTGTGGTCCCGGATCAGAAAGAAGATATAAACTCAACAGGTTTTCAAATTCCTAATAAGAGGAACACTCACAAAAAACCAGTTATGAAGGATCAATCAAAGTTATCTGCTAATATGTTTGAAATTCTTTCCACAAATGATGTCCCAAGTAAGGAAGAGGAAATAATGGAAGTAGAAATCTTAGAATCACAATTTAAATTTAAAGGGAAGAAATTAGATACAAACCAACAGATCAAAGGTTTTCAACAAAAAAAAAGGGAGAAAATATACACAAGAAAAACAATCTTTTAAATGTTGAAACTTCAAATAATACATGTCCTAATATAGACTCGGTTGAACCTTCTGGTAACATTTTGGTTGTGTACAAGCATTCTTCAAGGTTAGAATCCATATCAAATTCAATTGGAGTAAGTCAAGAAATAAGGAAAAAATAATTGAATATGGATTCTAATCAAAAGGTAGGTCGCAAGACCAATCAATATCATATGGTAAAAGAAGGTGAAAATCTTGTAGAGGAAGGTAATATTAATTCCCTTCCCAACTTTTTTAGCCCTGGTATTAATGAATATCATCACTTGGAATTTTATCTCACTCAAAGGGAGTCTTTCAAAACAAAATGAAATTAGAAGAATGATTCAGATAAATCATCTACAGCTTGTTTCCTTCAAGAAATGAATATGTCAATAGAGGATATGGAATCAATTACTAGTAAAATTTGGCCAGCTGAAAAAGTGGTTTACCTTAGTTCCTAGGGGACTTCTAGTGGCATTGCTTACTTTTGGGACCCAAAAGAGGTAGTTATTCACCATATGGTTGGAATTTGGGGTCTTTTGGCTATAGCTATTCAAAGTAGATATTCCAAACAAATTATACTCTGCATTATTGTTTATGCTTCGACTAATTTAGAGGTAAAAATATAGTGGAAAAATATAACTTATATTATCTCTCATTTTTCTAAATCTTGGATCTTGATCGGAGGAGATTTCAATACCATCCTCTATCTGAATGAGAAAATGAGGGGTAATAAAAATTTGGATAGGAGCACTGACCTCATAAGAGACTATATTGGAATCCTCCATCTTGTGGACATCCAACCAGATAATGGCCTTATGACTTTGTCTAACAGAATGTAATTCTTAGCTTGTATAATGGAGATATTGGATAGGTTCTTGATCTCTGATAATTTCTCAATCCATGGTCACATTCCTAAAGTGAAGACTCTTAACAATGCTAGTTCGGATAACTGGCCAGTCATGGTAGAAATGTGGAAAACCAATGTGAGTTTCCCTTATTTCCAATTTTAGTTAATGTGGCTTAGAGATAGTTCCTTTAAACCTCGAGTGCAACAATGGTGGAAGGAAGGTAAACCTAGGTATGAGACTAAGATGTTCTATTTTGCCAAAATATTGCAATACATTAAATCCAAAATCAAGACTTGGAACTGGAAGGATTTTGGGGATGTTCATAAAAAAAACATGAAGTTATTGCTCAGCTTGAAAATTTGAATAAGAAAATCCATTTAGATGGCCTCACAAAGAGTACAAGTGTAGATGAAATTAAACTCACAACTCAGTTAGAGGAATGGAAAAAATAGAAGAACTCTTATGGAAGCAAAAATCTAGAATTCAATGGCTCAAAGAAGGTGATCGAAACACAAATTTCTTCCACAAATATCTTCTAGCTCGAAGATCTCACAACTTTATTTCTTCCCTGAAATCAGATTCTGGAGATGTTGTCTACACTTGGGATGGCATGAACTCTATTGTTGTCAATTACTTTTCCAATATTTTTGTTGCTACTCCTCTTGACTCGACTTCTCAACAAAATGTTCTTCAAGCAATCCCTCCTCTTATCACTTCTGAGGAGAACTCTATTTTGATTGCTCTTGTTACTATCAATGAGCTTCAACAGGTAGTTTTTAAAATGAAAAAGGAAAAACCCTAGGTCCTGATGGTTTTCCCATTGAGTTCTACCAAGAGTTCTGGGATATCCTTCATGCTGATTTATTAGAGGTGGTGGAAGAAGCCAGGAAAGCCAAAGAAATTTTGAAGGTTATCAATAAAACTTATATTACTCTTGTTCCAAAATCTCAAGAGGCTGAACATATCTCAACTTTTAGACCTATTGCTTTATGTAATGTTCTTCTCAAAATCATTACTAAGATCATGGTAGAAAGGTTGAAGCCTCTTTTGCATAAGATTATTTTCCCTGAACAAGGGGGTTATGTGGAAGGGCGTCAAATAGTGGATGAGATAGTTCTTGCTCAAGAAGCCATCCATTCCATGGATATGCAAAAATTTCCTTCCATGTTCATTCGGTTAGACTTATCCAAAGCTTATGACAGAGTGGATTGACACTTCCTTATCAAAGTTTTGAGGCAATTTGGTTTCTCTCAGGATTGGATGGATTGGATTATGGGATGTATCTCTTTAGTTTCCTACTTAGTTCTTATCAATGGTAGGCCTTCTCAGTTGTTCCCATCTTCCAGAGGTATTAGGCAAGGTGACCCCCTATCCCCTTATTTATTCATCATTATTGTTGAATGCTTAGGTAGGACTATAACCAAAAAGAGAGAAAACAAAACCCTTGAGGGAGTTACCATTGCTCATGGAGCTAGACCTATCTCTCATCTTCAATTTGTTGATGACTCTACTCTTTTAGGTAAAGCTACAATTAAGGAAGCTTCTAATATTAAGCAAATCATTAGCTATTTTTCTAAGGCTATCGAGAAATTGATCAATGAAGACAAATCTAAAGTCATTTTCTTTCACTGCTCTGCCAGATAGGAATCCATGGTCTTGGATAAATTAAGATATAATAAGACCTCCCTTCCAATCACTTATTTAGGTATTCCCATCAATATTCGAAGACAGAAAAAAATATTGGAATTGGTTGTTGGACAAAGTCAAGAAGAAAATTGGAAAGTGGACCAATAGGTGGCTTTCTTCTAGGGGTAGAATCACCTTGGTAAAATCAGTCCTTCAAGCTATTCCTATTTATGTTTCTACCATGTTGAATATCCCAAAGGTTGTTCTTCGAGAACTGGATCAAATCAATCATTGGTTCCTCTAGAGTGGTACTAAGGAGAAAAGAAAATGGGCCTTGGTGAAATGGGACACTTTATGTCTTCCTAAGAATGAAGGGGGTTAGGATTCCGGTCTGCTATTAATAACAACAAAGCTTTAGCTACTAAATTATATTGGAGGATTTTGCATAACCCCAATGCTCTTTGGGCCAAAAATCTCTATGCTAAATATGTTGAGAACAAAAGTCTTGAAGACCTTGTTCGCTATCAATTACCTTCCAAAGGTTCTCCCATTTTAGCAGTTCTTAAGACTGGTGAGGATTTGATAAAGAAAAAATTATTTTGGATCATTCATAATGGTCAACAGGTAAATTTTTGGATAGATTCTTGGGATGGTCACAAGCCTTTGATAACTCAGTTTCTCGATTGGAGGCCTTGGATGGAGGAGCTTCACCGAGCTAACTGGATAAAGGTGGCTAATTACTATCGGTACCATATTGGTAATTCAAAGGTTGGTAGATATTGGATCCCTATTGAGGACTGGCCTATTCAAATCCTAGAAAGGCAAAGACAAGATATCCAATGCATCCTTCATATGAGATCTCTCTCTTGGTCCCATGATAAAGATTGTTTTGGATGGAACAACACTACTAAGGGTGAGTATTCAGTTGCTCAAGGTTATTTGGCCTTATGCCATAATAATCCCAACCAATCATCTGACATATTTTCTCAGTTGTGGGCTCAAAATCTCTGGCCTAAGGTGAGGTTCTTTACTTGGCTTTTATTGCATCATAGGGTGCTTACTAGGGAGCATCTTATGAAGCATGGTTTTCATGGCCCTTTTAGATGTGAAATGTGTGGAGAGAATGTGGAAACTCTCAACCATATTTTTATTGAGTGTACTTTAGCCTCTGAGCTATGGAGGAGAATGGCCACTTTACTTGGCTTACAGTGGTCCAATTTTTTTACTTTTGAACAACTTTGGAGGGATTGGCCTAATCAAGAGGGTGTTGATCATTTTATTAGGTAGTTAGTTTGGATGGGTTCTACCATTCTTCTTTGGAATATCTGGAATGAAAGGAACAACCAAATTTTTAATCAAGAAAGGAAGGATATTCACTATATCTAGAAAAATACCATTGCCAACTTAGTTGAATCAGTCCAACAACTCCTTAATCACCCCCAAAACTCCCACCAAATATGGGATCAAGTGATGCAAAGATTGAAGATTAACTCTTCTAAGAGCAACCAACTTAAAGGGAATGTGAGTAATTGCAAGATGGATAGAACAAGGAATTGGCAACCTCCTCCTAAGGATTTTGGAAAAGTCAATACTGATGGAGCCTCTAGAGGGAACCCTGGAAAAGCTAGTGCGGGAGGAATTGGTAGACTTTCATATGGCTCCCTGGTTTTTACTTTTGTTGAGAATTTGGGTATTCTATCCAATAACCTTGCTGAGGGGTATGGTATCCTTAGAGGCCTTCAAGAGGCTACTAAGGTTGGATGGGAAAAGGTGCTAGTTGAGTCTGACTCTCAACTCATGATTAATATTTTGAAGACTCCTTCTAAGAATCATAAGGTTGATTGGAGAATAAAAATAATTATTGAGAAGATTCAGTTAATCCAGATGGGATTTTTGAAAGTTGATTACAATCATGTGGTCAGAGATCAGAACAAGAGTGTTGATGCTTTAGCTAATTGGGCTTTGGACAAAGGTGATCTTACTTGCTACGACCACCCTCCTAGATGGTGGGCTTCACAAATAAGGGAAGCTCTTCTTTCTATCATTTCTTTGGATGGCTCCAGTTCTGGAGGTACCTAGTTTCTTCTTGCTTTATTTTTGCTTCTCTTTGGTTCGATCAGGGTATTTTAGTTCCCTAGCTCAAACTAATCTTTCTTTTGTTTCCTTTGTTGATTCTTGCCTTAAAAATATTTTGGTCTAGAAAGGTCATTGTTGTGTTCTATTTTTTTCTTTTCTTTTTTTGCTTAGTTTTTTGAGGTGTGTGTGTTTTTTTGTTTTGTTTTGTGTTTTTGTTGTTTTTTGTTGTTCTTGTGTTTTTGTTGTTTTGTGTTTTTGTTGTTGTTCTTGTGTTTTTGTTGTTCTTGTGCTTGTGTTTTTGTATGTTTGTGTTAATTGGTGTTTTTGTGTTTTGTGTGTGAGTGTTTTCTATGTTTTTATTTTTTTTTGTTGTTTTGTTGTTTGTTGTTTTTTTTTTAGGTTTTGGTTGTTTTTGTTTTTCATGTTTTTGTTGGTTGTGTCTTTGTAGTGTTTTGTTGTTTTTTGTTTGTTTGTGTTTTGTTATGTTGTTCTTGTGTTTTTTTGTGTGGTTTCGTGTTTTGGTTTTTTTTTTATCTTATTGTGTGTGTGTTTGGTTGTGCTTTATCTTTTTGACTCACTCAAGGAGCATGTTTTTTTTTTGTGTATTTTTGTGTTTGTGTTTGTGTTTGTGTGTTCTTGTTTTTGTTGTTTTAGGTTTGCTCCTTGAGTATGTCAAAGGTGGTAGGCCAAGTGTGAGCCCTAGGTGATTTTGGTGGAAGAGATACCCTTGCCTCCTTGGGTCTTATCCGAAAGTGGCATCCCTTCTAGGATGTTTTCCACAAAAAAAATAACAACTAGCCATTTTACCCAGATTTTGGGATGCATTCAATTATTATAACAACTTGGTAAATAACAAGTTCTTTAGTTTGTTATAATTGTATTATGAGAATCTAAGCCTTTATCCCAAATGGAAAATGTATATAAGCAATTGAAAGGAACCACAACATTCTTTTATTCCTTTAAGACTTATTCTTCAATAGAAAAAAAGAAACATTCATTACATTCAACACAACATGCCTTTAATATTAGATTTAATAGTGGTCAACATAAAAACATACTACAAATTATTTATCATTTTTTATGCAAGTAGATATCATTCTTAGCAATCAAAATCTGGATATATATTCAAGACCACAAATCAAGATTAAATTTGATAACAATTTTAGAGTAAAAAAAAATTTTAGAGTTAAAAAAAAAATTTAGAGTTAAAAAATTTTTTATAGTTAAAAAATAAATTAGAGTTAAATTTTTTTTTTGAGTTAAAAACATTTTTTAGAGTTAAAAAAAAAAAAATTGAGTTAAAAAAATTTTTAGAGTTAAAAAAAAAATTAGAGTTAAAAAAATTTTTAGAGTTAAAAAAAAATTTAGAGTTAAAAAAATTTTTAGAGTTAAAAAAAAAATTTAGAGTTAAAAAAAAATTTAGAGTTAAAATTTTTTTAGAGTTAAAAAAATTTTTAGAGTTAAAAAAAATTTTAGAGTTAAAAAAATTTTGAAAGCATCACTGGCAGCTTCTGAAAATAAACCAAACCATAGCGAGACGAATTTCATATCAAGTAACAAGAAAATTCCATTATAGAAAATGAAAGATTACAAGTTTCCAATAACCTTGCTGAGGGGTATGGTATCTTCAGAGGTCTTCAGGAGGCTACTAAGGTTGGATGGGAAAAGGTGATAGTTGAGTCTGACTCTCAACTTATGATTAATCTCTTGAAGAATCCTTCTAAGAATCATAAGGTGGATTGGAGAATAAAAAGAATTATTGAGAAGATTCAATTAATCCTGATGGGATTTTTGAAAGTTGATTACAATCATGTGGTCAGAGATCAAAACAAGAGTGTTGATGCTTTAGCTAATTGGGCTTTGGACAAAGGTGATCTTACTTGTTATGGCCACCCTCCTATATGGTGGGGTTCTCAAATTAGGGAAGCTCTTCTTTCTATCATTTCTTTGGATGGCTCCAGTTCTGAAGGAACCTAGTTTCTTGTTTTTTTTTGCTTCTCTTTGGTTCATTAAGTTTTTTTTAGTTCCCTAGCTCATTCTATTCTTTATTTTGTTTCCTCTATTGATTCTTGCCTTAATAGTCTTCTGGTCTAGATAGGTCTTTGTTTTGTTCATTTTTTATTTCTTTTTTCCTTTTTGTTTTTTTTTTTTAGTTTTTTAAGGTGGGTGGGTTTTTTTATTTTGTTTTTTTTATTTTGTGTTCTTTGTGTTGTTTTTTGTTGTTCTTGTGTTTTTGTTGTTTTGTTTTGTTTTTTGTTACTGTTCTTGTGTTTTTTTTCCTTCTTGTTCTTGGGTTTCTCTTTGTTTGTGTTATTTCGTGTTTTTATGGGTGAGTGTTTTCTATATTTTTTGTTTTTTTTATTGTCTATTGTTGGTTGTTTTTTATTTTTATTTTTGTTTTATTTTTTAATTTTTTAGGTTTTGGTTGTGTTTATTTATTTATTTTTTTTTTGGGTTGTCTTTGTAGTGTTCTGTTGTTTTTGTCTTGTTTGTGTTTTGTTATGTGTTTCTTGTTTTTTTCTATGTGGTTTGTGTTGTGGTTTCTTTTATCTTATTGTGTGTGTTTGGTTGTGCTTTTGTTTTTGACATACTCAAGGACCAGGTTTTTTATTTTATTTTATTATTTGTGTTGTTATCTACTTATTTTTAATTGGTTTTGTGTGTTTGTTTGCTCCTTGAGTGTGTCAAAGGTGGTAGGCCAGGTCCGAGTCCTGGGATTCTTTTGCGGAATGGATACCCCTGCCTCCTTGGGTCTTACCCAAAAGTGGCATCCCTTTTGGGATGTTTTCCACAAATAAAAAAAAAATTGATAACAATGACCAAATAATTTTTCCAGTTAGGGATAAACAAGTATTTGAAACCACCTAAAGCAATTCTTATTCCAATTGAATAAATTCATTTATGTTTGGTTTACTATCCAACACTTAGTTATTTTTGTTAGTACATATGACAACAAAGCATTTGAAACCATAATACTTGTATATTCATAGTTGATTCTTATAAAATGTAGGATTAGCAACACTAGAATACAAACCCTTAATGCACTTACCTATCATCATAACACGCTTCCTAATATCTAGGTATAATCTTCTATAAGCATTGAAACTTCCATAAGAGAATTCACTTACAAAGTAGATTCATCATACATGTGTTTTATTCTTGACCTTAGTTGTTGTATATCAATTGATTCAATAACAATAGTCTATGTATTTATCTTTCACTTATGATGTATGCAATTACCGAATCTAGGCACTTAATAACTTTAATTCGTATATGTCACAAAATAAGCAAAACATACCACATAACAAAAATATCTAAGATACTTATCAAACCATTCTTTGGATGATGTTAACATGTATTGATATTAGCAATAGTTGTCCAAGTTTTTCAGTCTATCATCTATTCCTTTTTATACTGTATACATATGTTAATAACTATAGTCCAAACATAATCATATCTAAGGGGGTCTACCTCCTAATATGTAAAATAGCCTCAGGCAATATGAGGTCTTTAAAGAAGCTAAGGGAATTCATTTTTAAAGAATAAATTACCATGCAATTTATTTCCATATAATTATCCACCCAATGCAATATTGGTAGATACCCACAACCATATAAATTAAAATAGACAAATTGGTACATGACATCTACAACAAGGGATCATGATATCCAACACCGACCCTAATTCATTACCAATGCTAATGATCAAGAAAAATGATGTTCTCCTCTTAATATGCTTACCCTAAAAGATAAGTTTCAAATTTCTATTGACAATTTTTTATATATTTTACATTTACCTCAAAAGTTTCATTATGCTAGATTGAGATAAGGATTTTATTAAGAAATACTCAAAGAGAAAACACTCCAAAATACATTTATAAAATCTTGAAGGCAATTATGAGTTTTTGATTATGCTATATGGTCTTACTAATGTCTAATCCTCATCTTTGTTAGAATATATTACATCATTTGGATATGATAGATTACATTAGGGGAAGTCATCTAGATACTACTTGCAGTATAAGAAACATACAAGTTTCATTGTTCAATTTGTAAGTGTACGAGGTGTCCCCTTGCATGGCTAGTTAGAGTGGTGGCCAAGGAATCTATATTCTTATATAAATGGACTTATAGATCCATTCGGATTGTGTCACTTTCTTTTCATGTAATGAATTACTTTATTGTTCTGGTGTCTATCTTATAATATAATGAAATATTTCTAAAGATATTAGTGGTATCAGAGCTACGATACTTAGAAATAGGAAATTCCTCATTACTTCTATTGAGTATATAATATTGTGAACTAGACTCGTCTTAGTGCCCTGGCCCATGCATAAATTGCTATAGATGATTAATAGGAAGAAGAGCTGATGAGGGTCGTTGATCATTCATCATTTAGTAATTATATGTCAGTCCAGGGCGGTGTCCAAAGGCTGTATACGATAGGAAGTGTCACAGTTGCAGGTTCAGTTTATCCAAGAACAGGTTTTTATTGATGGATCAGTTAGCATTTGGGGGGTTTTGTTGTGACCTCTAACTCCTAAGAATTGAAATTAACTCCTATTTACCTTTGCAGAAATAAAATTGCAGGAAATGAAATTGCAGAATCTGAAAATGACAGAAAATGAAATGTTGCTAAATTGAGAGTGACAGAAAAGGAAATTGCAGAATTGAAAACACACACACTCTTGCATGAAAGTAAATCAACTAGAGAATTTAAAAATAGAATTTTTAACTACTGCAAAACAAATCAACAATTACTGCACAACTGCAAAATAACAAAATATCTGGAAATTGCTGTGAAATGTAAAACTAAATCAACAATTACTGCAAAACTGCAAAATGACAAAATATCTAGAAATTTTTGTGAAATGCAGAAAATGTTGTCAAAGGCTGAAAACTGTGTTGAAAACTACTAAAGAAATGAAAAACTGGCAGAATTCTGCTAACCTGCTGTAGCAAGAAATCAACAAGAAATTCTGTCAGACATTGCCTTCCTCTGGCCCTGCAAGTGGCCCTTGCTTCCAGAACCAGAAGAAGGTGAGAAGTTATACTAAGAAAATCTAGATGCTAATCATCAACCTCAAAATGCCAATTGATATCTGAAGATTGCACCTTTTTATTCAATCTGAAACTGCATTACAGTAATGCAGGAAAAACCTGCAAATTACTGTTCTGCTACAAAGAAACTTCACTCTATGCTAATTTCGGTATTCTATTGCCTATCTATCTATATGCTCAACCATCTAGGAGCTTTATTATTTATAATATAATGCTGATATGCTTGGTTACTGCTTTGTAGGGATTTACAACTGATTGCATAATTGTTTCCTAGAATGCAAAAATTTGCTTTGTCAAAACTTTATCCATTCATCATTGTTGGGCTGCATTTGTTGAGGAAATCATGTTAAGATGAGTTGGGACAACCTCTTGGTCAATTTCCAATAATTTCCTCCACTGATTTGTCACTTTTTGACCACTTTCGGTTGTTCCTGCGCTATTCCCTATTCCTGCGCCGCTTATTCCTGCACTGCTCCGGAACAACAGGCAGGTGACCATTTGTTGCTGATCTGTGCTCCAAACGCGTAGGGAGTAACGTGTTGACTTTTCCTTTCTCTTGCACACCCTTCTGCATTGGTGGCATGTGCTGGAGTGACTGATTCCAAGCCCTGCTGTATATGTACAGCTGGCTGGAACTATCACAGTTACAGCCTGTTTTCCTGCACAGTCAGCTACAGTGGACAAATTCTTGGCGCCTTTTTCCATTTGAATTAGTTTAAACAAAGGAACACAATATTACTAAGCATCAGATATTCAACAAGGTCTGAATTGCTATAATACTACTGATTAATTAACTAAAAAATAGGTGAAATTGCAGTAAAAATAGTAAAACAGAGTATATGCACTTTGTCATTTCAGAATTTGCAAACATCATTATATAATGCATTTTTCCCATAATTAACATAAAATCATAGTAAAAAGGGTAAGTCAAATAGTTAAAATGTATCAAAGAGTGTTCATGGATGAGGCAATTCCTGGCCTCATCATTCCCCCCAACTTATGGTAATGCATGCCCTCATGCATTTTGTACAACGACAACGGCACACAGATCCAGGTCTAGACATCTTTCATGAAATTTGAGTAATGCACCACCAATTTTATAGAATCCACTGATTGCTTTGATGGACTGAAACCACTGTTGGAAGTGCATATCAGGTTGTGGGTCAGTATCAAAGAAGTAGGGGACATGAGTGATAATTATGGGCATCCTATATCTCAGACCTATCCAAAGCTCCTTGATTTCTGAGATAATTTGGACAATGCCTTCTGCCCTTCTCCTCGACCACAACAAATTAGTGGGAGAAATTGGCTCTCTTTTCTGTAGAGAGATAGATAACTCACCCCATCTATTTTTATAGGCTGCCACAACATCATCAAAGAAATCTACACAAAAATTTTGAAACTGGGTTATACATTTTTGAAGGTTCCCTAGATAGAGTTGTTTCATTCTGATATCTCTCATGAAGGTATAATGAACATTTGTACAATCCTTGTGATTCAGGGGAGCAGGTCTGATAAGTAAAACAACTTGTGATTCCAATTCCTTAGTTAACTTCTTTTCTGTGTCCCAATAGATCTGATTTTGTAGAGTGGACATGAAGGCTCTAAGCTGTAAGTCACCTGTATAAATATGAGGTAGAAACATACTTTCTATTGGCAAAAAGAAATTATGCAAAAATAACTCACATAACAGGTTTTGTTGCTCTATTGGACTCTGCATAAATGCCTCTATGAATTCTTTAGGAGTGTTCAACTGATGAGGCAGCTCAGAAGCAAGTCTCATGATTTGCCAGTGAAGGTATTTCTCCTTGAGTAGGAGGCTATAAAACCTAGGTGGTCTTCTGCATTGTATTGCATATTCTGCAATCTGGCATACATCCTGCACCTGTGCTTTTAACCTATTAAGCTCTGTTTCCTTCTCTGCTAATTTGGCTGTTTCAGAGTTTAAAGTGGCAACCTTTCCCTCTAACTGATGACACTGAGTCATCCAATATGCTAGGTCTTCATTGTACCTAGTTAAAGGCACTATGTCTGGGGGTCTTACAATGGGTTGCATTTGTGCCACTATATTTACTTGTACACCAACTTCCACAGTTGGTATTACAACTAGAAAATCTGTTTGTGTTCCTTGTTCTGTTGTAATAGAAATGAGAGGAGAGAGTGTGGATACCTGATCTTGTGCTGCAACCTCTTGTTCCTCCATAGAAGGTGTCTGTGTTTCCTGCTGAAGTGCAGTATCATTTGTCAGCAGAATTCTTGATGGACTCTCATGTTGAATCACATCATCAGATATTGCTATTCCTGCTTCCTCTCTGATAGGTGATCTTTGTGCAGGTGCTATGTTAGCTTCAGAATGTTCAGCTAAATCCAAGAGGATCTGTGCCCATTCATCAGGTGATGCTTCTGGTAACTCTGTAGATTGATATTCCAGTTGAGACAATTGGTTCTGCAAATCTTGAATTTTCTGCTGAAGTAGAGAAATTTGTTGATCCTTTTGTTTTATGGTCTCTTCAGCCTGCTCAATCCAATGGGTCTGGGTTTTAATAACACTCTTTGCAGCATGCAATTGAGTGTGGATATCGATTTCCTCTTCAGACTCAGACTCATAATATTGCTCAGACTCAGCATGCACTAAAACATGCACATCATCCTCAGCTGGTTCAGAATCAGATTTTAGCTGCTCCTCAGGATCAGAGTCAGTATAATCAACTAATGGACGTACAGGGCTTATTGGAGTTTCTTCCATAGTTGTATCCAGTTCCATTGTCTGTATCCCTATGTCTGTCATTTCTATTTCAACATTTTGTTCCTGTGCATCTTCTGTTCTAACTTCTCCTTCACTTGATAAATAGATTGGGTCTGTGATATCTATTAGTTTTTCTAGCAGGGTTTTAGTTTTCTGAAGTCTAGCAGACCTTCTTAACCCTGTAGACCCTGGATACTTCTTAGCAGGTGCAGTTTTTGGATGTTCTGGAGCAACTACAGATGTTGCTATTGATTCAGGAGCAGATACAGGTTCTTCTATTGATTGGAGCAGGTGCATGTTCACTTGAACTCCCAATGTCTCCGTTGGGTTGTACAGTATCTGCAAATGTTACCCTTTTTCTTTTTAACTGGGAACCAGATGTGGATGCTTGTTGTTTCCTAGTTCGTGAAGATGGGGGACCATCTGGAGAAGGAGAAATTCTGATTTCAGAGGGTTCTGGACTAGGGTTCTCTTCAGATTCTTCCTCTGCTTCTTCTTCTCCTGATGCAGGGTTAGAGTCATTTGTTTCTGCCCAAGGAGCGAAGAAGCGGTCAAAATTCCTAGGGTTGCCCCTAAAGTGATACTGGCAAATAAGTTTGATGAGCCCATGGTGCTTAGGGCTTCCCTTCCCTGCTTGGTATTTTAGGGCCATAGCCTTTAACTCCTGATAAAGATATAAGGGCATATTGACCCTACATTCTGGTTTGACTGCTCCATGGCACAGATGGTTGAGGATACGAAGGTGTGGGCCAGATACAATAGGAAATTGGCCATCACAAGTGATGTATCTCATAACCCACATTGCAACTTCGTTCCAAGGGAATGGTAAACTAGGTCTTTTTACCCCCTTACAAACATTTCTATGCATCAAGAATTCAATTTCTCCATCCCCTTCTTCCTTAAACTGATTAACTAGGTCAACTAAAATATTTCTCCCAGTTTTTACAATCTGCAAACCCTGAAGAGGTAATTCAGTGATTTGGCTGAGTATTTCGAGAGTTACCTGGATGGTCATCCCGTTAATGTGCACTCGATTGTTGCGGAAGGTGCGTGCGAATTCTGCCGCCAAGCCCTCGGAATAGCCATCAAATTTTCGTAGGAATGGCAGAAATCCTCCATCAGTGAATATTTGCAGAGATGCAGGATCACTTTCCAGGTAGCTAATATTTTTAGGTTCGGCTCTGATTTTCTTTCCCCCCATGGTGTAATTTCCTGCCTTCTGTTCTGTAATTTCTGTAAATTGGTGGACAGTACGAGCGTGTGTCTGATTTAGGGTTTTAATCGTCGTAGCAGGAACAATTATAGCAGCGCAGGAACTGCTTCGAAACTTGCAGAGTAATCAGGGCAGGTGACGTGGCAGCGCACGTGAAGTTACCACCCTTAATTTCGCTCATTTTTGTTATGGATGCCAGCTGTCACATGCAACCTTGAGTCGGTGACCTATCTTTTTCCTTCTAAACCAATTAACTCACCGCAGGCCACGTGTCGTAAAAAGTTTTTACACATAATTTCATTCCTGCGCTTAGTGATTTATTCCTGCGCTTAATCAATCATTTTAGCATTTATACACAGCTCGTTCCTCCGCCTAAAACATAAACAACTTATTCCTGCGCTTGATAAATCATTCCTGCGCTCTGGGATATAAACAGTTTATTCTTGCGCTTTATGGATTATTCTTGCGCTTTGGAATATAAACAGTTTATTCCTGCGCTTCCCTTTTTGATTCCAGCGCACTTCTATTTTTTTCATTCTAGAGCAGAATTAGGCAGAGGCATTACTGACAAGGACTTTCCATTTTTGATTCCCCCTTTTTATATGCTTTTATACTAATCAAGGATATATACACTATATACTAATGATTTACATTATTCAGAGAATGAAAAAGACACATACCTGTTATAACCATTTTATCTACATTTCGAGGTGCTCCTGCTGAGATTTCCAGCTAATCAATCTTTGAACTAAGGTAGGTGCAATCTGAAAATAGATGAAACAACGGTCATGAGACAAGACCGAACAATGATAGTGAAACCAACTAGGTAAACATGCCGGAACACCGGTTTTCATGTAAACCCAACTCAGGAGTGCCTCAAAGAGGTTTTCACTTCCCGAATTGTTATTATTATATATTTATATTTTTTTAACAAATCTTGTGTCAATCTGCTGAATTCGGTATGGAAGAAGTGTTTTCTTCCCAAATGTGTACATCCAAATTTTCCACTTGCTTGAGAAATTCTTCCCTGTTGTATGGTTTGTGGTACATACGAAGACGATGTCCATTCACCACCAACTTGCATTGTGAGTCATCAATAGGTGTAAGATGAACAACTCCATTGTCAAACACTTCCTCAATTTGGTATGGTCCAAGCCATCTGGTCTGCAACTTTCTAGGGAAATCCTTGTATTGTGAATCAAACAACAAGGCCCAGTCACCTTGCTAAAATTTTTGTTGCTTTATGTGACTATCATGCCACATCTTTCGTTGTGCTTGGATTATCTCTATCTGATGTAGTGCATCCATGCGTAGTTCATCCAATGCATCAAGTTGCAGAATACGATCTTCTTGTGCCTGTGATAGATCAATACCTACTTCCAAAGCAGTTCGAAGAGTTAGTAATTCAAACTCAATAGGCAAAAGCGGTTTTTTTCCATAAACCAATTCATAGGGCGTAAATCCAGTGGTAGATTTCCAAGTGGTATTATAAGCCCAAATAGCTTCTGGTAACTTGTCCAACCAATTTCTTTTATGGACTTCTATGGTTTTGGTCAGAATTCGTTCTAATTCCCTATTGGTCACTTCAACTTGGCCATTGGCTTGTGGATGATAAGGTGAGGATTTTCTGTGTTTGACTTGATAGAGGTGAGTGAAGGCTTCAATAATTTTGGAAGTAAATTGGGGTCCGTGATCTGTGGTGATGGATTGTGGGGCTCCAAAACGTAGAAAAATCTATGAATACAGAAAATCAGCAACTTTTTCTTCTCTAGCATGCTTAAAGGCACGAGCTTCTACCCATTTGGTAACATAATCAGTACATACCAAGATATGCACTTTGCCTTGGGAAGGAGGATTAATGGGTCCTACGAAATCTAAACCCCATATTTCAAATGGTTCTGTTCCTATTTGAGGTTGTAATGGCATTTCATTAGTAAAGGTAGGTTTTCCCATTCGCTGGTAGGCATCACAATGTCTAATGTACATTTTTACATCTTTATGCAAAGATGGCCAATAGTATCCGGTTCCCAAGATTTTGCGAATAGTGCTTTTGATTGAATAATGCCCTCTTGATGGTTCATCATGGCATGCTCGTAGGATATCATATACTTCATCTTGATGGATACACCTACGTAAAACATGATCAGGACTGCATTTAAATAGTAATCCCTCTATCCATTGAAAAGAAGAACTTTGCTTGATTAACTGTTTCTTTTGTTTAGGGGTAAAGTGAAGAGGAATCTTCCCTGTAGCTAAGTAATTAGCTATGTCTGCAAACCATGGAGATTGTACAGAGACAACAAACAACTTTTCATCTGGAAAGGTATCTTCCACCACTTCTCCTGTATCTGCATTTGGTATTCTTGACAAGAAATCTGCGACTACATTAGATTTCCCAGGCTTGTTTACTATGGTAACATCAAATTCCTGCAATAGAATCAACCAACGAATAATTCTTGCACTAACCAATGGTTTATTCATCAAATATTTGATTGCGGTATGATCCGTATGGATGAATACTTGGTACCCTGTGATATAGTGTCGAAATTTGTTAATAGCATAGATTACAGCCAAGAATTCTTTTTCAGTGGTAGTGTAGTTTTTCTCAGCTCTTGTCAAGTTTTTACTGATATAATAAATAGCATAATGTTCCCCATTTTCAATCTGTCCTAACACAGCTCCAATAGCAGTATTGGAAGCATCAGTTTGAATATGAAAAGGTAACTCCCAATTAGGACCTCTTAGTACAGGTGGAGTGGTTAACTTTTCCTTTAAGTCTTCAAAAGAATTTTGACATTCAGAAGACCAAACAAATTCAGAATCCTTCATGAGTAAGGCAAACATAGGATTTGCTATGGTACTAAAGTTAGCAATGAATCTGCGATAAAAACCAATGTGCCCTAAGAAACTGCGTACATCAGTTTGAGTTTGTGGAGGAGGGAGGTTTTTGATGACTTCAACCTTCTTAGGATCAACCTTGATTCCATAAGAAGAGATATGATGTCCAAGAACAATTCCTTCCTCCATCATTAAGAAGCATTTCTCAGGATTCAGAGAGAGGTGGTATGTTTCACAGTGAATCAATACTTTTTCAAGCTGTTCTAATGCATATTCAAAACTATTTCCAAATACCGTGAAATCATCCATATAAATTTCAACACTTTCATTGGTTAAATCAGAAAAAATTGCTAAAACAGCTCTCTGAAATGTTGTTGGAGCATTACATAAACCAAAGGGTAAAACCCTGTAAGCAAAGGTTCCCCAAGGACATGTAAAGGTAGTCTTTTCTTGATCTTCTGGCGCAACTTGTATCTGGTTATACCCGCTGAAACCATCAAGAAAACAGAAAAATTTCTTTCCAGCAAGGGTATCCAATACTTGGTCTATGAATGGTAATGGGAAATGATCCTTATGTGTGGCCTTATTTAACTCCCTATAATCCACACATACTCTCATTTTACCATTTTTCTTTGGAACAATGACCAGTGGTGAAACCCACTTACTGTCTGAAATTGGATAAATGAATCCAACATCTAAGAGTTTTTCAATTTCCTCTTTCACAATTTCCTTTAGAGCGAGGATTCAAGCGTCTCTGAGGTTGCCTTACTGGTTTTACATCTTCTGTGTATATCCTATGTGTACATACCTCAGGATGAATGCCTGTCATGTCTTTATAGTTCCATGCAAAAGCTTGAACATGGTTTTGTAAGACTGCAAACAATTTGGTTTCTTGGTCCTCAGTTAGCCAGCTATTAATGTTCAAAAATTTACCTGGCTGGATTTCAATTTGTTTGATCCCTGGATAGATAGAACTAGCTGCTTCATAGTTACTAATTAATGCATTTAATGGACAATGATGTGGCTGTAGAGTATGAAATACTCTAGAATCTATCTCAGAAATGATACCTGGTGGAATCAGAGGACATTTGAAGGTGTTAAGGAGATGATGATGCCATCCATGTGGTAGAATGAATGATCTTTCCTGATTAGGCATGGATGACAGAGGTTCTGAATTTTGTTCCTCCTCTTGCCACAACAACCGATGAACAAGAATTTGATCATCAGTTAGTCCTTCCGATTGTAATGTTTCAATTAGGACAGTTTCATTCTCGAATATTTCTCTTTCAGGTGTAGTGATTTCCTCAATATGTTCTTTTACTACAACTGTAGCCAAAGTGGCAATGGTTTCTTGTTCTTCATCAGATTCAGGATACCAAATTTGTCCAAAAAATTTAGTTGAAGGTTGAGCTGGTGGATACAAATAAATTTTCTTTAGGTCAACACCATTAGAAATGGTCATTTCCCCTGACTGCAGTCTATAAAAGCAGTTGCAGTAGCCAACCAAGGTCGTCCTAGAATGATAGGGTATCCATTGACTGAATTTCTAGGCTGCAACACTAAGAAGTCTACAGGATATTCCCAAGAAGAGACTTCAATGGCTACATCTTCTAGGATACCTTTAGGTTTAGCAACTGACCTATCTGCCATTTCCAAAACTGTGGTGGTAGGATTGAGATTCTTGAGCTACAATTTTTGCATTGTGTCCTTAGTCATAACATTAATTGCAGCTCCAAGATCAATTAGCACATTAGGAATTTGCATTAATCCAATAGTAATTGTAATTATTGGACTACCGGGGTCACTATATTTGGGAGGAACTAGTTTCCCGGACAATAAATCAGCTAATTTTCCTTCTACCTGAACGGTTTTAGGAAAGGCCTTCTTTTTACCAGGTTTCTTGATACATAACTCTTGAATAGTCTTTTTGATTGAAGGCACATCCCTTATTGCCTGCAACAAAGGGAGAGAAATTGACATCTTTTTAAGTTCTGTCACTAATTCTGATTCGGGGCAGTATCAATATGATCAAACCTTTCAGGGTATGGTAATGCTATTGGAGAAGATTCTTGCATTTTTTTGTTACTTCTTCTTTTTGTTTTTGTTGCATTGTCTCTTGATTTGGAGGTTCTTGTTTCTCACTTATTTCTTCAATGGTGGGTGGAACAGGTTCAGGTAAAACCTTCCCTGAACGTAGTTGGATGTTACTACAGTCAAGTACATGAACTGCAGCAGAGTCTTCAGACTCAGCCTCATAAATAGGGGTTGTTTGTCTGGTATTATTTGGGTTAGTCACAGGTGAGTTGGGAGTGGAGGTTGTTTCACTGGTTGCATTTGTTGATGTTGTGTTCTTCCCTAAAAATTTGGATTAGGAGCTGGCAGCAAGTTTTGAGCTTGCCCTTGATACCTTTGTTGTCCTTGATATGGTGGATATTGTTGTCCCCATCTTTGTCCTTGTTGTGTCCATTGTGGATGAATTGTATTCCAAGGTGGGTTCATCCACCCAGGATGTGACCAATCTGGAGGAGCTGTCCAAGGTTGGTTCCAAGGTTGTGCAGGGACTTCTGCATGTCCCCATGGCATGTTCATATTCCAAGGAGATTGTCCCCAATTTGGAAACCGAGGAGCATTGGGATATTGTGTATAGCCACCACCGGATCTCTGCCCAATAGCATTAAGTTCTTCTGTTTGGGTGCCTAAAATAGATTTTAGATGAGGCAACAAAGGACATCTATCTGTTGAATGTTCCTTGGAACAAATTCCACAAATGGAAGTTTTGTTTAAAGGGCAATCCTGCAAAGCATGCTTATTCCTGCATCTCGGGCAATAAATTGCCAAAGGTGGTGTAGAATTGGGTTTTGTGTTTCTCTCACCTAATGCAGAATTAAGTTGAACAAGGATATCAGTTTTTAAATTAGCCATTTCCTCCATCAACTCCTTTATGTCATTATTGCTAGAATTTCATTTCTTTCTTCGTTGGTGAGTGCGGGAATAATTTCTACATAACTCCACAATATCTTCAAGGTCAAGTTGATCTATGTCTCCTTTTCCCATTAAATCTAACACTTCCCTAGATTCATCCTGCAATCCTCTTAAGAAGATAGGCTTTAAGAAATCAGGTTCTACAGGACCACATCTCTTTTGGACAAAGGCAAAGCGATCAAGATAATCCTCTAAACTCTCATCTTCTTCTTGCTTGATTCGAAACAACTCATCTTTCCTGTTTCGTACTCGACAGTAATCCTGATATTTATGTAAGAATGCAGTCTCCATGTCATCCCAAGTATGGATTGAATTAGGTTCAAGATTACTCATAAACCATCGGAGAGCAGCATCCTTAAGCATAGAAGGAAACAATTTCAATTTTTGATTATCATTTATGTAGTCATAAGTCTGACATAACACTTTGAATTCAAACAAAAATTGATCAGGATCTTCTAAAATAGTTCCCCTAAAAATTGGCAATATGGATGGAGAAATAGTTTTCATGGGAGCATCTAGAGCTGGATCCAACCGTATGGGATATTCAAAAGTCCTAGGAGGATCATCAGCATACCCACCTGGTGGTGGTGCTGCTGCCATAGTTATTTTCTTTCTTGAGTTTGATGTGGATGGTTCAGTCTTAAGGGAATGTTTAGCAAAAAGTGCTGCCAAAAGTTCTTGTTCTAATCTGTCCAAAGCTTCAGTTGGTGAAGAAGGTATTTCTTGCTCTGGCAATTCTTCATCTGATCATGAAGAATGCCTTGGTGGTTCAGAACTAGTTCTGATAAACCTCCCTCTTTCGTCTCTTGGCCTATGCATTCATGCCTATTCAGTAAATAAACTGAAATACAATATTTCAAAAATTGTAACACAATTCTTGACCTGTGTCACTTTTCCTAACAACACCGTTTGTTCCCCGACAACGATGCCAAAAATGATGAGGGTCATTGATCATTCATCATTTAGTAATTATATGTCAATCCAGGGCGGTGTCCAAAGGCTGTATACGATAGGAAGTGTCACAGTTGCAGGTTCAGTTTATCCAAGAACAGGTTTTTATTGATGGATCAGTTAGCATTTGGGGGTTTTGTTGTGACCTCTAACTCCTAAGAATTGAAATTAACTCCTATTTACCTTTGCAGAAATAAAATTGCAGGAAATGAAATTGCAGAATCTGAAAATGATAGAAAATGAAATGTTGCTAAATTGAGAGTGACAGAAAAGTAAATTGCAGAATTGAAAACACACACACTCTTGCATGAAAGTAAATCAACTGGAGAATTTAAAAATAGAATTTTAACTACTGCAAAACAAATCAACAATTACTATGCAAAATGACAAAATATCTAGAAATTGTTGTGAAATGTAAAACTAAATCAACAATTACTGCAAAATGACAAAATATCTGGAAATTGCTGTGAAATGCAGAAAATGTTGTCAAAGGCTAAAAACTGTGTTGAAAACTACTAAAGAAATGGAAAACTGGCAGAATTCTGCTAACCTGCTGCAGCAAGAAATCAGCAAGAAATTCTGTCAGACATTGCCTTCCTCTAGCCCTGCAAGTGGCCCTTGCTTCCAGAACTAGAAGAAGGTGAGAAGTTATGCTAAGAAAATCTAGATGCTAATCATCAACCTCAAAATGCCAATTGATATCTGAAGATTGCACCTTTTTATTCAATCTAAAACTGCATTACAGTAATGCAGGAAAAACCTACAAATTACTATTCTGCTACAAAGAAACTTCACTCTATGCTAATTTCGGTATTCTATTGCCTATCTATCTATATGCTCAACCATATAGGAGCTTTATTATTTATAATATAATGTTGATATGCTTGGTTACTGCTTTGTAGGGATTTACAACTGATTGCATAACTGTTTCCTAGAATGCAGAAATTTGCTTTGTCAAAACTTTATCCATTCATCATTGTTGGGCTGCATTTGTTGAGGAAATCATGTTAAGATGAGTTGGGACAACCTCCTGGTCAATTTCCAATAATTTCCTCCATTGATTTGTCACTTTTTGACCACTTTCGGTTGTTCCTGCGCTATTCCCTATTCCTGCGTCGCTTATTCCTGCACTGCTCCGGAACAACAGGCAGGTGACCATTTGTTGCTGATCTGTGCTCCAAATGCGTAGGGAGTAATGTGTTGACTTTTCCTTTCTCTTGCACACCCTTCTGCATTGGTGGCATGTGCTGGAGTGACTGATTCCAAGCCCTATTGTATATGTACAGCTGGCTGGAACTATCACAGTTATAGCCTGTTTTCCTGCATAGTCAGCTACAGTGGACAAATTCTTGGCACCTTTTTCCATTTGAATTAGTTTAAACAAAGGAACACAATATTACTAAGCATCAGATATTCAACAAGGTCTGAATTGCTATAATACTACTGATTAATTAACTGAAAAATAGGTGAAATTGCAGTAAAAATAGTAAAACAGAGTATATGCACTTTGTCATTTCAGAATTTGCAAACATCATTATATAATGCATTTTTCCCATAATTAACATAAAATCATAGTAAAAAGGGTAAGTCAAATAGTTAAAATGTATCAAAGAGTGTTCATGGATGAGGCAATTCCTGGCCTCATCAAGAGCAATTACAAAATTTATCCATTTCAAGGTAGCTAGATCTATATCATCTACAGTCAACCCTTAAAGGTAAGTAATATGGGTGCAATAAGATTCATTGATTGAACTTTAAAATTGGATTATTAGCAGAGTTTTTAAACCACCTTATGTTAGATCAGAAGTTACAAATAAGAAATATTTAATTACAGTCTTCAAAAGTGCAAAAGAGAAAAATTTCTTTTAAGGTTCATTTGCCCAATTAGGAGTTGATTTCAGAAATTACAATCAACTACCTATATTATATCTTGAAAAAGAAGACTAGATCCTACAACTTTGTTTGTAGTGAAATTTTCTTTTAAAATGCATCTAGTAAGCACCATTCTAGTTGATTATTTAACTAGTTGCTCTCAATTAGTTTGTGTTTTTAAGAAGCACAAAAATAAAAAAAAATTGTAGCACTTTTGTGGCCAAAATAAGCCACCATTACAAGCAAAAAGGTGGAGTAGAAAACCACCATTGAAATCCTTGAAGGAAGCCTCAAATTGAGACCTTGGAAGTCTCAAGATTCAAGGAGAATAAAAGGGTTTCTTTTTCATAACAGAGTGCAGGAATCCTCATTTCATTAGCTTGGATTGACTATCATCCAAAATAAGCAAGAAGGATTATAAAAATTCTTTATTTTTGTGCAATATTTACATATTACAAAAGGCACCTCTTTTATTCCTTGGAAGAACAAAAGTATTACTATTTACAGGGGGTTGAAGGACGTCCTTATCCAACAAACTTGTGGCCAAGGAAAGGATATTTCAAAAAGTTCACACAAACAACAGATTTATGGCCAAAGGAAGAGCCACCAAAGAGCTCACACATCCTTATCCAATATACTTGCAGCCAAGGGAAGGAGCTATCAAAAAGTTCACATAAATAGTAGATTTGTGGCCAAAGGAAGAGCCACTGAAGAGCTCACATGTCCAAGAGTTGAGGTTTTTAAAAATACCATTTTCCTTTGTCAAAATCATCCCTATAAGCAGCGCATCACCTACAATAGTTGATCCATTTAAATAAGGCATTAGAACTCATGCTTAAGTAGAAATAAGGGCAGAATTCAGTGATAAGTTATCTACATAAATATAAAGCAAAAGGATACTCATTGGTTGTTATAACCAGCACTAAATAAAGATAAAAATTGACATAAAAAACCTATAAATAAGTGCAGATATGAGCTATACCTAATGCATCCATTGAAGTGAGCATCCACCAAAATAAGAGCTTAAAAGTGTGCCATAATACAATGAAGCAATCCAGCTGTAGCCATCCATCATCCTCACCAAGCTAGCATGCAAAATAAAGCTTGCATATCAAGAAATATAGCAAGCTCACGTAGAGTTTAAAGATAAAGAAAAATTAGGGTTGCAAGCTCATATTTGGAGCGTTAGAAAGAAGGCTTGCATGCACAATCTACTTGGCACAAACACTCTATGCCTTCCAATGTTCAAATTCTCACCTAAATGGAGCTACATTCGTTTGGAGGAAGTTAATATTCTTTGGAGGTTACCACCAACCTCATTATTACCAAAGGAACGTTAAATATGTCTACCTTGTAACACTTCGTGTGACACTTGTCACGAAGCCTATATTATTTAAGATGATGATCTTGGAGAATGAAGTATAAAGTACTATGAAGCATAATGTAGAAAAGAAAAGAAAGGGAGTAGTCAAACAAAGTTAAATCATTGAGGTAAAATGACTATTTCAAGCCATACACCACTCAATGTTGTAAGGAAAACATTTAAGATGCTATCATAAAACCAGTGAATAATAGTTGCATTTGGAGAAGCCCTGCAAGGCATATCCTAAGATATATATCATTGCCAATTGTAGAAGTGAAGGATCACCAATCAAAGAGGGCTTTAACTGCCCATGGGCACTACACAACACGTATCTATAAATCTACCAATGCACAACATTAAAGGATGATTAAAGTAAATGTTGATCTTTATGCTTGTTTTTAACATAACGTTTTTAGAGTTATAAGGGAACATTTTATCTATTACAATATTTGGGATTAGATAGTAATTAAAGCAATCATACTTCATATTTATTAATATTTCAAAAATTTATCAAGGAGAAATAAGGGTTATTATTGAAATTTAAATTACTTGCAAATATTATTTTCTAATTTTTCTAAATTTGGGAGTTATAAGTAATACAACATCAAATTTAGAAATGGGAAATTAGAAAACATTAAAAGGGGCATTTACAAATATTTATTAAAATTTTCAAATGTTTAGATTTTTATAATAGTGTTATTTCAAAACACTTAAAGGAAGAAAAATATATCCAACTTTAAAGCCTCTTCAAAGAATTAAAAATAGCACTTAGTTCAATAGGAGTAATAAGGAGATATAAAAGTTGTTTTTTGTATTTACAATTTTTTTTAAATCAACTTAAAATTGGACTACAATTTATAAAAGCACTATATTGATCATTTATCCTATCCAAAATACCCTAGGGAGTCATAAGGTATTCTGCAAAAATTGATAATATTAGGATTTATCATTATCAAGCTCTGAATTCATTCATTATGGATTATTGGTATATAGAATCATGCGCAAGCAAGCATATGACTAGGAACATTCATTGGTTCAATTTTTTAAAAAAGGTACATGTGAACCTAGTTGTTGTAGCAGACATCAAGACATATGAGGTAAAAAGAATCAAAAATATTCTGGTAAATCTAGGAGATGGAAAAGGAATAATAAAAAATTTACTATATGTTCCAGGATTGATTACTAATCTACTTGTTGTTTCTCAACTCATGGATCAAAACATAACATTTGAGTTCAAAATTTTTAATAAAAAAAAACAATGTCACATCTCTAGGTAAGGAAAAAGGATAGCATCAAGTTCCTACAAAAATGGTCTATTTGCTCTAAAAACTACTACTCACTCGACACTTTCAGTCAAAGCTTCAGATCTATGGTATAAGCATCTAGGAAATACAAGTGAAATTTCAATGAAGGAATCATTCAAGTATCAAATGGTTGAAGGATTACCCAACTTATCTCCAGAGAATAATGTATGTCCAAAATATTTAGCAAGAAAACAACACAAAATCCATTTTGAACTACATAAACATAGAGCCTAACAACCTCTAGAGGTAATATATACATATTTATGTGGACAATGAGATTTGATAGTGTTGGAAGACATAAATACTTTCATTTATTCATTGATGATCACACTAGAAAAATGTGGGTATACTTCATGAAGTACAAGTAAGATGCATTTAGTTATTTCAAACAGTTCAAAATCAAAGTAGAGAAAGAATCAGGAAAGACTATAAAAGCACTTTGTTCAGACAGAGGAGGATTATTTATTTCTAAATATTTTGACTCATTTTTAGAATAAAATAGAATTAAAAGATAACTCACTACAAAATATTCACCTCAACAGAATGAAATTGTAGAAAGAATAAATAGGTCAATAATGGAAACGGTTAGGTGTATATTGAAAGAGGCACAACTTGATCACCAATATTGGGTAAAAGTGATACAAATAGTAGTTTACATATAAAATAGGCTACCTACAAGAGTACTCGAACATATTACACCAGAAGAAGCATGGTTAGGACAAAAACCCAACATAGAAAAATTAAAAATCTTTGGGTGTAGAGCCTATATGCATATTCCAAAATAAAAGAGGACTAAACTAGATGATAAAACCATGGTAGGGATATTCATTGGTTATAAAAATGAATTTGTAGGATACATAATACTAGATCCTTCTACAAAAATGTCTACATTAGTAAAGATGTAGTATTTGATGAAAAAGTAAAAATTAACACAGGAAAATGTAGTGATTACACAAGAGTTCTTCTAGATCTGTCCAAAGAAGATACAATAAGTGAAGATTCAGAATCAGAATCTCAAGAATAAGGTAGAAAATATCCTAGAATAGAACCAATATAACTCAAAGACACACTCGGAGAAGAAAATCTTGAAAGGATGTCAGATATTACTAGTACAAGACCTCAAACTTATAGCATAACCAGAATGAACAGAGGAATGTTGGTTAATATAGCAGAACCAACATAAACACTACAGGTACTAAATGATTCACACTAGAAAGCAACCATGGAATTTTAATATATGTCACTTCAAAAGAATAAAATATGGAATCTAGTGGAATTTCCCCAGGAAAAATGGTAGTAGGATTTAAATGGTTTTACAAGGTCAAATACATATGGAAAACTAGACAAATAAAAGGCTCGTTTAGTTGCCAAACAATATACTCAAATAGAAGGAAGAGACTATGAAGAAAAATTTGCACCAACAACAAGGATGACTACTATCAAAATGGTCTATGTACCAGTGGCACATCACAGATGGAAACTTCATCAGATTGAATGTAAAAAATATGTTTCTTAATAGTGACTTAGAAGAAGTCTATATGTCACAACCACAAAGCTTTATCAATCAGGGATAGGAAGATAAGGTGTGCAAATTAAATAAATATTTACATGGTTTAAAGCAAGCTCCCAGAGCCTAGAATATAAATATCAACAATAATCTACTACATCATAACTTCAAAATAAGTTCATCAGACCGTAGTTTATATACCAAGAAATTTGGAAATGATATTCTAATTCTCATAGTATATGTTGATGACATTGTGATTAATGGAAGCTCAAAAAAATGATAAGAGATATAAAAAATGATCTATAAAAGGTATTTGAAACTATAGATCTAGGGTTAATGAGTTACTGTCTTGGTCTAGATATTTATCAAGGAGAGGAAAAAATAGTAATCACTCAATCAAAATATGCAAAATCCCTTTTGAAAAAATATAGACTGACATAATGCAAGTGTAAAGATACACCAATGGAACAAGGGATTCAACTGTCTAAAAATGATGATACACCGCTGGTTTGAATGATATTATATCATCAGATGATTGGAAGTATTCTATACTTCACAAAAAGTTGGCCAAATATTGCTTTTACAGTAAATTATCTATCACAGTTCATGCAAAAACCAAGGGAAAATCATTGGAAAGGTACAAAAAGAATACTATAATATATCAGGAAGATTACAGGCTATGGACTAACCAATATAAAAGATCTAAAATGATTTTGTTTGTAGGGATACTCAGATTTAGATTATGCTGGATTCATTTATGATAGAAAATCTACCTTAGGATATGTCTTCTACCTCTAATCAGGACCCATATCTTGGCACAACAAGAAATAGCATACAGTAGAACAGTCATCAACTGAAGCAGAATATTGAGCAGCAAGAGATACCACCTGTGAAGCTCTATGGCTTCAATACATACTAGCCGACGTGGAAATTAAACGAACTCCAACCATGATATTTTACGACAATCAAGGAGTACTAAAATTGCTTAAGAATATGATCGTATATGAAATAACAAATCATATTGAAGCACAATGTCATTGCATTAGGAAATACTTTCAAAATAAACACATCATCCTCAAGTATGTACCTACAGAATATTATATAGCAACAAATATCTTTACAAAAGCACTTGGAAATATCAAATTTCAAAAATTTAGAGATCATTTATGCAATGCAAAGGAACCTCATACAAAATAATGTAATACAAGGGGTGTTAGAATATATTAAATCATTTGGATATGATAGATTACTTTAGGGGAAATTTATCTAGTTACTACATGTAGTATAATAAACAAACAAGTGTTATTATGCAAGTTGTAAGTGTGCGACATGTCCTCTTGTAGAACTAGTTAGAGTGTTGGCCAAGGAATCCATATTCCTATATAAATGGCCTCATTGCTCCATTTGTATTATCACTTTATTTTCATGTAATGAGTTACTTTACTGTTGTGGTGTCTATCTTGTAATATCATTAAATGTTGATATTACAAGTTATCAATCTAAGATCTTTAGAAATTTAGCATTTGGGACATTTTAAGAAGTTTTTTCTTGGTATTTTTTATGACACTCTAATCTATAACAAGTATTGGTAAGACTATTCACATCATGTAGAATAGTTGTTTTAAATACTAGACAAGGAATGGTTATTTTTCAAGAAGTACCAATGCTTCTTTGAAGTTTTTGAAGTGGAGTATATGAGTCACAATGTAAATAGGACAGGTGTGAGCTTAAATCCCAAGAAATTTTATAAAATGTAGGATTGACCATTTCTAAAAATATTTTAAGAGTCTTTAGGGAGTTCTAGGTCTCATAAAATATTATAAGAAGTTTGGGAAGAATTATAAAAATCTTGTAGAGGTATGCATTTACCTAGATAGAACAAACATGAAGTCTTTTAGTACTTTATATACAATTGAGAAAATAAACCAATGTTAGGGTCTTAGTTTCTAAGTCTAGACCAGATAGTGAGGGATATTGCACATGATTTCTAGCCAGATCTATGATTATAGAGCTCCATCGTGGAGGCACCGATAGTTTTGGAGTAGCCCAGGGTTGTTTTTGGATGGCAAGTTTCAAATTTATTGGATCATCTATTGAGATAATGGATTTATCATTCCAACAACTAGTGAGGGAGATTGTATAAGATTTCAATATAAATATGTGGTTTAAGAGCTCCACAGTGGAGGCAGGCACTGTAAGAGGAAAATTTTTTAGACTAGCCTAGGTCTATATTTAAGGGGCAGGTTTTAGATTTGTTGGATGATGTATTGAGATAATGGATTCATATTTTCAAATCATCTAATAAAAAATATACGATCCACTAAGAAACATATGCATCATCATTGGTATGATATTTAAGTTTTATATAAAAAAAAAAATCAAAGGGTGAATAAACAATTATTTTTTAAGGTAATAAAAGTTGTAAAATAGTTTGTGGTAGAATGTAAAGTGTGTAAAAATAATTAAAGAAAAATTTATCAAAATCCTAGGGTTATTGCAACCATTTTGAATTTCAAAAGAGCAATAGTAACACATTTTAATGAATTTTATTGAAGATCTTCTAAATTAAAATGATTTTTTTGGTGGTGGATTACCTTTATAAATATGCATATTTGTGTATTGGAACATCCTATTTCAAAAAGCAAGGTAGTCAACGTTATTTTTGATCAAATTTTGAAATTGTGTTGCATACCTAAGATATTGTGTGTGATAAGGACCTCATATTCACCAGCAACATTTAAAACAAAATTGGATGTTGGATGTTGGTATTGGTTCTGATGTTTGTCTATTTTGTGCTTAAAAGCACTACCCACAACATTGTTGTAGCATAAAAAATCATGTTTCTTTCCAATTATTTGTATGCTACTCTAGAACTACAACAACACAATTATACATTTTTTCTACATTAGTGGAGGGCACTTATTAAACTGCAGCATAATAGTTGAATATAGAATTTGACATTATGTTAAAATAGAACTAGAGCTTAGCATTGATGTAGCATTGGAAAAATGTCAGTTTAGAATATAAATTTAAAAATATGTAATTATTTATATTTACAAGAGACCTATAAATTTACATACATAGTTTTTAGGGTATTTTAGTTATTCCTAATGGTGTTTGAATCCGGTAAACACATCTTGTTCTAATAAACTTTAGTAACATCTAGGTTTATTGGTGGCATGTTACTTATATGACTTTGAAGACCTCCAAACAAGATCAAGTCATGTCATTTTGTAATGAAACTTAGTGGAGTGGTAGGTATTAGAATGTAATTTTTTTTTTTTTGTTTTATTATAATTACATATTTATATATTTATATTTATATGAAATTTTGTGTCGAGTGGGTCACAAATAAAACTTTGGAGGCCTCATATGGGTTAAACTATATCATTTTAGTAATTAAATATGTATAAATATATGTATTGAAATAGATATTCAAAGCATAAATTTTTATTTTGTTTTAAGATAGTTACATATTTTTATTATATTAATTATTAAAGGTATGTCTTAAAGTTTAAAATAAAAATAAACTCTTATTTTCGGGTAAGCATAAAAATTTTAAAACTCATGAAAACATATAAATCATATCCATGCACTAGATCTATTTATCTACTTTCATTCTTTATAAAAAAAATTGGAGATATTTGTTTTCCCAACAAACTTATTCATAAAAAAATATCAAAAATTTTGTACTTGTTAAGTTGAAAATTAATATGAACTAAAATAGTCACAACAAAATTATGATAATTATATCTTCACCTTGATTTATTTGTATATAATACATATTTATAAAAGGTTTATTAAAATACTCATGTTATATGGAATTGTCAATCACTCATGCTCAGTTTGTAAGAAATATTTATAAAATAAAGACTTTAATATAGATATATATTTAATTTTTGAAAATAAGAATATTATTCCTATTGTATGTTGAGAGAAATCTCAACCCAACAATAAAATTTAATTTTTTCCGCAATGCACCACGTTGCACAACACTTAGTTTTTCCAGCACATGTTTGTTGTTTTATTTAATGTTTATGCACATAAGTATCTGTTTAGTGGATAAGATAGTTTTTATTTAATGTTTGTACACATCCTTATCTTTTTTGTGTATAAGATTGTTTTTATTTAATGTTCATGCTCATCCTTATCCCATGCAGGACAAGAGTGGTTAAAAGCAATGGTTGGGAAAAGATATAATTAAGTGTAATTTGTATGCATTATAGACAAGAGATAAATGATAAGAGATGTGACTATGTTTTTCAACAGAGAGTGTGGTTGTTTATTGTCTATAATTTTTCAAAATTAAAAATTAAAAATTTTAGCTCTTTGTTGTGTGTATTGTTAATATTAGTCTCTATGTTTATTTTCCTCTGACCTCTTGAATTTATATCAATGGTATCAGAGCGGTTTACGGCTCAAACGCCAAGGCAAAAATGGCTCAAGCGAGCATGAGTTCAAGTTTGAATAACCCACAAATACTGAAGTTTGATGGGAAGAATTATGAATACTAGTCTATTTTGATCAAGACCTTGTTTTTGTCACAATATGTATGGGAAGTTGTAGAGAATGGCTTCCCAGATCCAGCAATTGCTGCAGCACAAAATGCATTGAGGAATGCACAAAGGAATACATTGAAGGAAAATCAATTAAAGGATGCCAAAGCACTGCACTTTATATTTCAAGGAGTTGGTTCAAATGTTTGTCTATTTTGTGCTTAAACGAACTACCCACAACATTGTTGTAGCATACAAAATCATGTTTCTTTCCAATTATTTTTATGCTACTCTAGAACTACAACAACACAATTATGTATTTTTTCTACATTAGTGGAGGGCACTTATTAAACTACAGCATAATAGCTCAATATAGAATTTGACATTATGTTAAAATAGAACTAGAGGTTAGCATTGATGTAGTATTGGAAAAGTGTCATTTTAGAATATAAATTTAAAAATATGTAATTGTTTATATTTACAAGAGACCTATAAATTTATATACATAGTTTTTAGGGTATTTTAGTTATTCCTAATGGTGTTTGAATCCGGTAAAAGCATCTTGTTCTAATAAACATTAGTAACATCTAGGTTTATTGGTGACATGTTACTTATATGACTTTGAAGACCTCCAAATAAGGTCAAGTCATGTCATTTTGTAATGAAACTTGGTGGAGTGGTAGGTATTGGAATGTAATTTTTTTTTTTTGTTTTATTATAATTACATATTTATATATTTATATTTATATGCAATTTTGTGTCGAGTGGGTCACAAATAAAACTTTGGAGGCCTCATATGGGTTAAACTATATCATTTTAGTAATTTAATTTGTGTAAATATAGGTATTGAAATAGATATTCAAATATTAAAATTCTTATTTTATTTTATGATAGTTACATATTTTTATTATATTAATTATTAAAGGTATGTCTTAAAGTTAAAAATAAAAATAAACTCTTATTTTCAAGCAAGCATACAAATTTTAAAACACATAAAAACTTATAAATCATATCCATGCACTAGATCTATTTGTCTACTTTAATTCTTTATAAAAAATTGCAGATATTTTTGTCCCCACAGACCTACTCGTGAAAAATTATCAAAAATTTTGTACTTCTTAAGTTGAAAATTAATTAGAATTAAAATAATGACAAGAGCATTATGATAATTATATTCACCTTGATTTATTTGTATATAATACATATTTATAAAAGGTTTCTTAAAATACTCATGTTATATGGAATTGTCAATCACTCATGCTCATTTTGTAAGAAATATTTATAAAATAAAGACTTTAATATAGATATATATTTAATTTTTGAAAATAAGAATATTATTCCTATTATATGTTGAGAGAAATCTCAACCCAACGACAACATTTAATTTTTGCCGCAGTGCACCATGTTGCACAACACTTAGTTTTTTCAATCCATGTTTGTTGTTTTATTTAATGTTTATGCACATAATTATCTGTTTAGTGGAAAAGATAGTTTTTATTTAATGTTTGTACACATCCTTATCTTTTTTGTGTATAAGATTGTTTTTATTTAATGTTCATGCTCATCCTTATCCCATGGAGGACAAGAGTGGTTAAAAATGGTGGTTGGGAAAAGATATAATTAAGTGTAATTTATATGCATTATAGACAAGAGATAAATGATAAGAGATGTGACTATGTTTTTCAACAGAGAGTGTGGTTGTTTATTGTCTATAATTTTTCAAAAGTAAAAATTAAAAATTTTAGCTCTTTGTTGTGTGTATTGTTAATATTAGTCTCTGTGTGTTTATTTTCCTCTAACCTCTAGAATTTATATCAATGGTATCAGAGTGGTTTACGACTCAAACACCAAGGCAAAAATGGCTCAAGCGAGCATGAGTTCAATTTTGAATAACCCACAAATACCAAAGTTTGAGGGGAAGAATTATGAATAATGGTCTATTCTAATGAAGATCTTGTTTTTGTCACAATATGTATGGGAAGTTATAGAGAATGGCTTCCCATAGCCAGCAAATGCTACAGCATAAAATGCATTGACGAATGCACAAAGGAATACATTGAAGGAGAATCGATTAAAGGATGCCAAAGCACTGCACTTTATATTTCAAGGAGTTGGTTCTAATGTTTGTCTATTTTGTGCTTTAAAGCACTACCCAAAACATTGTTGTAGCATAAAAAATCATGTCTTTTCTTTCCAATTATTTTTATGCTACTCTAGAACTACAATAACACAATTATGCATTTTTTCTACATTAGTGCATGGTACATATTAAACTACAGCATAATAGCTGAATATAGAATTTGACATTATGCCAAAATAGAACCAAAGATTAGTATTGATGTAGCATTAGGAGAGTGTCAAATTAGAATATAAACATAAAAAATATGTAATTACTTATATTTACAAGAGACCTATAAATTTATATTAGTAGTTTTTATGGTATTTTAGTTATTCCTAATGGTGTTTGAATGGGGTAAAAGCATCTTGTTCTAACAAAATTTAGTAACATCTAGGTTTATTGGTGACATGTTACTTATATGACTTTGAAGACCTCCAAACAAGATAAAGTCATGTCATTTTGTAATTAAACTTAGTGGAGTGGTAGGTATTAGAATGTAATTTTTTTTTATATAATTACATATTTATATATTTATATTTATATGCAATTTTGTGTAGAGTGGGTCACAAATAAAACTTTGGAGGCCTCATATGGGTTAAACTATATCATTTTAGTAATTTAATTTGTGTAAATATAGGTATTGAAATAGATATTCAAAGCTTAAAATTCTTTTTTTTTTTATGATAGTTACATATTGACATTTATATTAATTATTAAAGGTATGTCTTAAAGTTTAAGGCAAAAATAAATTCTTATTTTCGAGTAAGCATACAAATTTTAAAACTCACGAAAACATATAAATCATATCCATGCACTAGATCTATTTATCTACTTTCATTCTTTATAAAAAAATTGCGGATATTTGTTTTCCCAAAAAACTTATTCATAAACAATTATCAAAAATTTTGTACTTGTTAAGTTGAAAATTAATATGAACTAAAATAGTCACAACAAAATTATGATAATTATATCTTCACCTTGATTTATTTTTATATAATACATATTTATAAAAGGTTTATTAAAATACTCATGTTATATGGAATTGTCAATCACTCATGCTCAGTTTGTAAGAAATATTTATAAAATAAAGACTTTAATATAGATATATATTTAATTTTTGAAAATAAGAATATTATTCCTATTATATGTTGAGAGAAATCTCAACCCAACGACAAAATTTAATTTTTGCCGCAGTGCACCACGTTGCACAACACTTAGTTTTTTCAGCCCATATTTGTTGTTGTATTTAATGTTTGTGCACATAATTATCTGTTTAGTGGATAATATAGTTTTTATTTAATGTTTGTACACATCCTTATCTTTTTTGTGTATAATATTGTTTTTATTTAATGTTCATGCTCATCCTTATCCCATGGAGGACAAGAGTGGTTAAAAATGGTTGTTGGGAAAAGATATAATTAATTGTAATTTGTATGCATTATAGACAAGAGAGAAATGATAAGAGATGTGACTATGTTTTTCAATAGAGAGTGTGGTTGTTTATTGTCTATAATTTTTCAAAATTAAAAATTAAAAAATTTAGCTCTTTGTTGTGTGTATTGTTAATATTAGTCTCTGTGTGTTTACTTTCCTCTGACCTCTTGAATTTATATCAATGGTATCAGAGCATTTTACGACTCAAAAGCCAAGGCAAAAATGGCTCAAGCGAGCATGATTTCAAGTTTTAATAACCCACAAATACCGAAGTTTGATGGGAATAATTATGAATACTGATCTATTCTGATGAAGACCTTGTTTTTGTCACAATATGTATGGGAAGTTATAGAGAATGGCTTCCCAGAGCCAGCAAATGTTGCAGCACAAAATGCATTGACGAATACACAAAGGAATACATTGAAGGAGAATTGATTAAAGTATGCCAAAGCACTGCACTTTATATTTAAAGGAGTTGATTTAAGTATTTTTCCAAGGATTCAGTCTTGCACGAGATCAAAGTAAGCCTGGGATACGTTGGAGACAGTATATTAAGGAATGGAGAAGATAAAGACTGCAAAGTTATAATCAATGAGGAGAGACTTTGAGACTATGCAAATGAAGGAGTCAGAGACTATAGACTCTTTCTTCACATCTATTATGGGTTTGGTGAATCAAACGAGGTTCCATGGAGAGGGTATTCAAGACATAAGGGTGGTTGAGAATATTCTGAGGAGTCTACCATCAAGGTTCAAATATTTAGTTGTTGCCATTGAAGAAATCAATAATATCGCACAATATTCTATTGATGAGTTGCAAGCATCATTGATTTCACATGAGCATCGGTTGAGAAGGTCTAAAAGTAGTTCTTTGGATAATACCTTCAAGTCACAAGTGAATATTGGTCCTAGAAGAGGAAGAGGTAGAGGAAGGTATGGTTTCAGGGGTAGAGGAAGAAGCCCTACAAGAGGTGGAACAATCCAGAAAAGCTCGACTGGAAGAGGCCAAAGCCAACAAGGTCAACAAAGAACAAGCCAGCCAAGCTAGAACTGGATGTAAAGCTAGAGCCAAGGTCAAGGCCAAAGGTATAATAAATCCCAAGTGGAATGTTATTACTATAAGAAATTTGGTCATTATGCTAGCGAATTTTGAAATAAATAGTATGATCTTAGGAGGCAGAGAGCTAACTATACTACTAATAATGAGAGCGAGGAAGTGTCGAATGATGGAATATTTTTACCTTTTAACGCTATAGTGGATAGTCATAATGATGTTTGGTATTTGGATTCTGGTTGTAGCAACCATATGACTGGAAAAAGAGGTCTGTTTGTTAGTCTAGATGAAAATGTTAAGTCTAATGTAACCCTTGGTAATGATAACAAGGTTACTGTCAAGGGAAAATGCAGAATAAATATATTGATAAAGAAAGGGAAAAATATATTTATAAATAATGTGTATTATGTGCCTGGATTGAAGCACAACTTGTTGAGTGTCGGTTAGTTGATAGGAAAAGGGTATCCTATCAGTTTTAAGGATAAAAAATGCACCATACTAGATAAGACATCGAGAAAGATATTGGTAGCTAAGGTTGATATGACAAACAATAGGATGTTTCCCTTGAGTATAGCTCATGACATGAGTACAAGGATGGTATAAGTCACATAGATTATATTACAAGCAGATATTAAGGATAAGAATTGGTTGTGGCATTTGAGATTAGGCCACCTTAACTTTGATTCATTAAATTTTTTGCATAAGAAGAATATGGTATTGGGATTGCCACCTATTGAAAGGTCTGGAAAAGCATGTGAAGGATGAATAATGGGAAAACATCATAAAGATGCATTCCCTATTGGAGTGACAACAAGAGCTCAAGCTCCATTGGAGATAGTACATTCTAATCTATGTGGTAAAATGCATAAACCATCATTGCATGGTGCTGTTTATTTTTTGACTTTAATTGATGCTTACATGAGGAAGACTTGGATGTTGTTGAAGCATAAGGATAAGGTATTCGAGTACTTAAAATAGTTTAAAACTTTTGTGGAAAAACAAAGTGGTTATAGCATCAAGGTATTGAGAACTAATAGAGGAGGAGAGTATATGTCAAAGAAGTTTCAGAACTTCTATAAATATAATGGAATTCACTAGCAATATACAATAAGGTACACACCCCAACATAATGGAGTAGCTAAGAGGAAGAACAGAACCATAATAGATATGGCAAGGAGTATGTTTAAGGCAAAGCTTTTATCGAATGAGTATTAGGGAGCAGCAGTTAAATGTGTTGTATATATTCTGAATGAATGTCCAACCAATAGTTTGGGCAATATAGTACTAGAGGAGGCATGGACTAGAAGGAAACACAGTGTTTCCCACATGAGAGTATTTGGATGTGTAGAATATGCACATATCCTTGATAATTTGAGAAGGAATATGGACAACAAGTCATAGAAATGCATATTTTTGGGTTACAGTGAAAGTTCCAAGGTATACCAGCTGTACAATCATGTTACAAAGAAAATTGTAATTAGAAAAAATGTCAAGTTTTTCGAAGAGGAAGCATAGGATGGAAGCATAGAGAAGACTGTCAATGTTTTAGGAGTTGGTCTATTTGAAGATAAATATGGGACAACAGTAAACACCCTTGCAATACAAAAAAAGAAACATCAAGGACCATCAACATCATCTACAAGTAGTTCAAATGCATAACAAGCACCACCAGCAGCTCCTAGTAGTCCAATATCAGGTGATTCATCAAATATGCCATTGGTAAGGTTGAGAAACCAAAATTTTAGGAGCTTGACTGATATTTACCAAAAAGAGCAAGGTGAGCAAGATGAAGGCTCAAATTTATTATTTGCATTGTATTATCCAACTGAAGATCCAATTCATTTTGAATAAGCCATCAAGGAGGAGAAGTTGATAGTTGCAATGGATGAGGAAATAACAACTATTGAGAAGAATGAGACATGGGAGCTTGTAGATCTCCCTCAAGGTAAAGATGTCATTGGAGTCGAGTGGATCTATAAGACCAAATATAATGTAGAAGGAAAAGTGGAGAGGCATAAAGCAAGGTTGGTAGTGAAGGGCTATAAATAATAGTATGGCATTGACTATGAGGAAATATTTGCACCAGTTGTAAGGATGGAAACCATTAGAACTATATTAGCCATAACAGTCCAACACAAGTGGAAAGTCCATAAAACGGATGTCAACTCGACATTTCTTCATGGAGTGTTAAAGGAAGAGGTTTATGTTTAGTAGCCACCTGGATATGAAGCCATAGGAGAAGAAAGGAAGGTGTATAGGCTGAAGAAGGTGCTTTATGGACTGAAGCAGACACCAAGATCCTGGTATAGCCAAATAGACTCGTACTTTATGAGTTATGGGTTCAAAAAATGTGATGGATAGCCCACACTGTATATCAAATAAAATAAAGGCAAGTTATTGATTATTGTTTTATATGTGGATGATTTAATTTTCATGGGAAATGATGAGGCCATAGTAGCTGATTTTAGAGCAAAAATGAAAAATAAATTTGAAATGTCAGATTTAGGCCTTTTAAGGTATTTCCTATGCATAGAAGTTCAGCAGTCGGATCATGGCATCTTTATTTCTCAGTCAAAGTATGCAGCAGACATTCTCAAAAGGTTCAATATGGAGAATTGTAAGCCAAATCCAACACCAGTTGCTATGGGAATCAAACTTAAGAAGGAGGATTGGAGCAAGGATGTTAATCCCACCATGTATAAGAGCATTATTGGTAGCCTAATGTATTTGACATCCACACGACCAGATATAATGTATGATGTTAGTTTGATATCAAGGTTTATGAAGACCCCTAAGGTCACACATTTGCAAGTGGCCAAAAGGATACTGAGATATGTCCAAGGAACAAAATAGTACGATATATTATATAAGAAAACTAATGATTTTAGACTAGCTGAATACACTGATAGTGATTGGACAGGTAGTGTGGATGATCGGAAGAGTACTTTCGAGTATGTATTTTATTTGGGTTCTAGAGTTGTATCATGGGCATAAAATAAGCAGCCCATCGTGTCATTTTCATCAGCAGAAGTAGAGTACATCATAGCGATAGGGGCAGCCTATCAAGCCATATGGATGCAGCAAGTGTTGAAAGACTTAAGGTATGAGCATCAAGAGGTGACAAAACTGTTTTGTGATAGTAGATCCACCATTGCCCTCTAAAAATGCAGTATTCCATAAGAGGACAAAGCACATAGACACTCGCTACCATTTCATCAAAGAGTTGATCAATGTCGGGGAAATCATCTTGGAGCACTGCAGAACAATGGAGCAATTTGTAGACATATTTACCAAGCCATTGGGAACAAAGACCTTCACACAACAGTGTGATAATCTTGGTGTCACTGATGGTGGAGTAAATATTACGGTTGATATTAAGGGGCAGTGTTGAGAGTAATCTCAACCTAGCGGTAAAATTTGATTTTTTTCATAGTGCACCACATTGCACAACACTTAGTTTTTTCATCCCATGTTTGTTGTTTTATTTAATGTTTGTGCACATCATTATCTGTTTAGTGGATAAGATAGTTTTTTATTTAATGTTTGTACACATCCTTATCTATTTAGTGTATAATATTATTTTTATTTAATGTTCATGCTCATACTTATCCCATTAAGGATAAGAGTGGTTAAAAACGATGGCTAGGAAAAGATATAATTAAGTGTAATATGTATGCATTATAGACAAGAGAGAAATGATAAGATATGTGACTCTATTTTTCAACAGAGAGAGTGTTTTTTATTGTCTGTAATTTTTCGAAATAAAAAAATTAAAAATTTCAGCTCTCCGTTGTGTGTACTTTAATATTAGTCTTTGTGTTTATTTTCCTCTGACCTCTTGAATTTCTATCATTATATACTTCATTTTATTTTTTATTTTTATTTACACCTTTCTCTAATTCTTAACCAAAGTAGTAGTTATTCCATGGTGACATGGACCATACTATTTTTTTTTAAGAAATTGTTGTCTAACATAGGCAAAAACTATGTAATAATACAATGCTTTTATCCATTTTTCTTATTAATGTTTGAGTTGTCACCAATGTATTGTAGAAAATTATAATTACTTATATATTCAGGCATTTCAACTTGAATTAATGCCTATAAAGATTAATTATAGAAGATTATAATTACTTCTATTCTTCAAAGTTATTCAAAACATGCAAGATAGATAAATAAAATATAATAGAATAAAGATATGAAGGAAGAAATTATACAAAGTTTAGATGAATTCTATGTTGAATTATAATATTATTAAAATTTACTCTAAGTCTGCTTTTCCAACTGTGATCCTTGGATATATAAATAATAAAAACATTCAATACAAAAAGCAAACACAATGTGAGTAACATGCTTGAAAAATTAAGTTTACCTATAATATAGGATCTACAAGAAGCATGCTTTTATCTTAAATTGTTGTATTGAAATCTATCATTATTTATATCGGTCTTTTAAACCTTCTAAAGATTCTAGAAAACATAAAAATTCTAAATAAATTCCCTTTTGCATTAGAGTAAAATTTAAACTAAAATTTTATATTTCTTCTTAAATAACTTTGAATTTTGGATTCCTTTGAATTAAAATTTAAATTTTATATTATTTTTATATCAAAATTTGAATTTTAGATTTCCTCATAATTGGATTTTGAACTTTGATTTTCCTCCTCAATAATTTATTATTTTTAAAACCTTTTAGGAACTAAACTAGTGCTACATAGCATCATTTTAATATCATTGTAGCATTAGCAAACAAATGCTAATGTATGGTATTACACTAGGGATATAGTAGCATCACTCAAATGTCCAATATTTATGGTGCCATTTTAGCACTACTAACATAATCTGATGATAGCATGGCACTATATCATCATAATATTTTTCTTTCATTAAAAAATTAAAATTTGATAGTGGTGTTAGCCCATCTCAATGATAATGCTAGAGCATAAAAATATAGTACTGCTACCACTTGGGTGGGTTGGTGTAAGACTTACATTTGAAACCTGATGCTATAGAAGGATTTTGTATGGATTGATATAGGATATAGCATTGTTGTCATATATAAATTTTATTTTTAGGTCTTATATTTGTATTGGTATTATTGATGATCACTATGGTCATGAGGACTAAGTGATCTTTACTCTTCTTAAGCCATGAGCCCTTTCATGACTTATGCTTACTCACATACAATTTCTCAAACAAGTGGGATTTATTGATGATAGACATACCCTTTAGTAATGGTTGGATCAAATTTACTCTATGTAATTTTTTTTTGTTATAATTGACTTAAAAGATAATTTGTACTCATGTAAGTATAATTTCAAACAACCCAATAATTTTCCTTGTATTCTTCTAATACTTATCAATTTACATAGAACAACTAATAAAAATAATTTATATATGCTTAAAAAATTGGAGTTTTAAATTCCATATTTTACTAGCCTTTGTCCTTGATAAGATATTATTGGTAACAACTTTATTTTATCATCGCTATATATGTCATGTTAAACCTTTGTTAATTGAAGAAAACCTTCTCCATTAATATCTATTTTAAACCCTCTTAAGTCATATATGAACCACATATTACTAAAAGTAATTTAAATTAATTTTTAATTAGTAAAACATCTAATTTTAAAATTTTAAAAATATTCATCTATTAAACTTATGATGAGTAATTTTGGTTAAAATTTCACTAATGGAGGAGCATGAGCTCAAATAAGACTACCTTTAAATGTAATATCACTCTCTATAATTTTACAAGTATTAATACCTTAGTCTAAAACAAAATAGCCTCAAAAAATATGATCTTCACTTCTTACAATGTACTTCTTTAAAGGAGACTTGGATGCCAAAATTTGAATTTATTTGAATATACCACCTAAATTTGGGTAAGGTTGAATTTTTGGATCTAAAGATTGATTTGGAATTAGATAGAGTCTTAGAAGATTAAAAATATGGTTTGTGTATATAAATTTATTTTTTTAATATTTATATAAGGAAATGCATATTTTCATCTAAGATTATATCTATTTTTGGATATGGTTAATTTTTTTGAATGTCAACTACTAAAATTGTGTTATTTACTTGTGTATTACTTGATGTAGCATGCAGATGATTATAGAGAGGTATTTGATGTACCCAGAGGAACTTAATTCTTTTCTCTCTTCTATACAACGTACCAATGTCTATAATTTTACAAGTATTAATGCCTTAGTATAAAACAAAATAGCCTACAAAAATATGATGTTCACTTCTTACAATGTACTTATTTAAAGGAGACTTGGATGCCAAAATTTAAATTTATTTGAAGATCCCCCCAAAATTTGGGTAGGGTTGAATTTTTGGATCTAAAGATTATTTTGGAATTAGACAGTGTCTTAGAAGATTAAAAATATGGTTAGTGTATATAAATTTATTATTTTAATATTTATATAAGGAAATGCATATTTTTATCTAATATTATATCTATTTTTGGATATGGTTAATTTTTTTTAATATCAACTACTAAAATTGTGTTATTTACTTGTGTATTACTTGATGTAGCATGCAGATGATTATAGAGAGGTATTTGATGTATCCAGAGGAACTTAATTCTTTTATCTCTTCTATACAACGTACTAATGTAAGACTAACTTCCTACCCCTTTTCATGTAAATAAAAATTACCAAGAAATAAAAACTAGAAGATGGCAATAAAGATTTGTGAAAATAAATATTTTATATTATTTAAGTTTTTTATTTTCTTCTTTAAATTCAAAACTTAAATAATTATTTATTTTTGGTTAATAATTATTTTTAGCTTATAAAGCTTAAATTTTTAATTATTTTTAATATATATATATGACTTTTTAGTTGTGTGACTCTATAATTTAACATGACAAAATAATATTTTTTAGAGTTATTTATATTATACTGTAATTCTTGTTTTGTCCTTAGTGAACTTTAGAAATTTTATTATGGTACCTATTTGCTTATTGAAGTGTTTAAAATTAGTTACATGATTCTTATGATATTACTAGTTTTATAATTATAATATTGAGATAAATATGAACACAACACACTTAACTTAAACATGAAATATTAAGATGACATATTTTATTTGTAAACTGATGTGATTCTTATATTTTACCTTTAGTATGGTTTCATTTTCACTCTTCACCAATTTTTTTGAGTTGTGTCCTATATTTTTGTACGTAGACTAATGAGATTTTTTATATTAACATATTATAAAAAGGATAGATATTTTTTAAACTATATTAACACATTCACTTTCATCATCTTTAATTCTATATAAAAATATTTAAAGTGCTATGACATCATGGATAAAAATGTTTAAAATTAAGATCTTATAAAATATAAAAAATATATTTCAAAAGTCTAGGCTTCACATTGGATTGTCTTTCACTCTAGACAAAACCATTTAGATTCTTATACTAATATGAAAATACATATACAAATTCTAAAAATATAGAAAATATTAGTGTATAACACAAACAACTTTTATTATTGTTGTATTCTAAATTGAGATGTTATGGAGAACAATTTTTTTTGTTTTGTTTATATATTGATATATTTTTTGTTTGTGGAAAACACCTCTTTCAGGGTACCACTTTTGGGTAAGGCCCAAGGAGGAAGAGGTATCTATTCTACCAAAATTTTCCAAGGCTCGCACTTGGCTTACACGCTTTGACACACTCAAGGAGTATGCCTAAAACAACAAAAACACAAACAACACAACCCAACAAACACCAAAAAACACAAAAATATAAATAAACACAAAAAGACAAAAACAACAATAAAAACTACAAAAACAACAAAGAAAAACAACAACAACAAAACACAAAAAAAATTCAAGAGCAAAAAATGACAACAAAATATAAAAAAAACATGCAAAACAACAAAACCATACCAAAACACAAAAAAAAAAAATGCAAAAACATAAAACACAAAAAAAAATAACAACAAAACACAACAAAAAGAAACACAAAAACACACCGAAAATTAAATTGATGGAGAAAAAATATTACATCTATGGCCTTTCTAGGCCACCATGCCTTTTAACCAAGAATCAACACAAGAAACATACGAATGGTATTTCTAATTGTGGACCTAAAATACCTTGACTAGACCAAAGAGGGGTTAATACAAATAAAAAAGAAACTAGGTACCTCTAGTATTGGAGCTATCCAGAGGAAGAATAGAAAAAAACATCTCTAATATACAAAGCCCACCATTTGGGAGGGTGGTCATAGAAAGTAAGATCATCTTTATCCAACTCTCAATTAGCTAAAGCATCAAAAATCCTATTCTATTCTTTGACCACATGGTTATATCAACTTTCAAAAAGTTGACCATCTACATTAATTGAGTTTTCTCAACAACTATTTTTATTCTCCAATCAACCAACAGATTAATCATGACTTGGGAGTTAGATTCAACCAACACCTTTTCCATCCAACTATAGCAACATCTCAAAGGCCTTTGAAGATACCATACCCCTAAGTAAGGTTATTTGAAAGGATACCCAAATTCTTAGCAAAAGTGAAAATGAAGGAACCATATGAAATTCTAACAATTCCTCCCACATTATATTTTCCAATGTTCTCCCTAGAAGTGCCATCTATATTGACTTTTCCAAAATATTTTGGAGTCTATCAACTTCTTATTCTATCCATATTTTGATTACTCACATTCTCTTTAAGATTTTTGTCAATAGTAGAGTGAATCTTCAATATTTGCATAACTTGATCTCATCCTTGGTGGGAGTCCTAGGGGTGAGTAAGGAGTTGTTGGACTAATTCAGCTAAGTTGGTAATGGTATTTTTCCAAATATAGTGAATATCATTTTTTTTCTATTTGAAAATCTGATTGTTTCTTTTCTTTCATATATTCCAAGGTAGGATGGCAGTTCCCGTCCAAACTAATTATCTAACAAGATGATCAACCTCCTATTTAGGCCAATCCTTCTAAAGTTGTTCAAGAGTACAAAAATTGGACCATTGTAAACTGAGTAAGGTAGCTATTCTTCTCCATAGCTCAAAGGCTAAGGGACACTCAATAAAAATGGCTAAGAGTTTCGATATTCTTTCGACACTTCTCACATCTAAATGGGCCATGAAAGCCATGTTTCATAAGTTACTCACTAGTAAGCACCCTTCAATGTAATAAAATCCAAATAAGAAATATCACCTTAGGCCAGATATTTTGAGCCTCCAACTATTTAAATATGTCATTAGACTCATTAGGATTATTTTGGCATAAGTATAAATAACCTTGAGTAACAATATACTCACATGTAGTATTGTTGTTCCATCCAAAACAATCCTTATCATAGGACCAAGAGAGAGATCTCATATGAAGGATGTGTTGGATATATTTCCTTTGCCTTTCTAATATTTGAATAGACCAGTCCTTAAAAGGGATCCAATATCCACTAACCTCTAAATTACCAGTCTGTTACTGATAGTAATTAGCTATCTTTATCATGTTAGCTTGGTGAAGCTTCTCCATCCAAGGCCTCCAATCAGGGAATTGAGTTATCAAAGGTTGGTGACTATCCCAAGAATCTATCCAAAAATTAGTCCATTGACCATTATGAATGATCGAACATAACTTCTTCTTTATAAAAATTCTCACCAATCCTAAGAACCACCAAAATGGAAGAACCTCAAGTAGTAAGTTGATAGCAAACAAGGTCTTTAGTAATTTGTTTTTCAATATATTTAGCACAAATATTATTGGCCCATAGGGTATTGGGGTTATTCAAAATTGTCCAATATAATTTTACAATTAAAACCTTATTGCTTTTTATAGCAAACCATAATCCCAACACCCCTTCATGCTTGGGAAGGCATAAAGTATCCCATTTCACTAAGGCCCATTTTCTTTTCTCCTTAGTACCACTCCAAAGGAACATTGATTAATTTGATCTAGTTCTCGAAGAACCGCATTTGGGATATTCAACATAGCATAAACATAAATAGGAATAGTTTAAAGGAGTAATTTTACCAAGGTAAGCCCAAAAATGAAAGACACCTATTGTTCTACTTTCCAATTTTCTTCTTTATTGTGTCCAACAACCAATTCCAATATTTATTTTTTGTCCCTCAATGTTGATAGGAACACCTAAATAAGTGATTGGAAGGGAGGCCTTATTATATCTTAATTTATCTAGAACCATGGATTCTTGTCTAGGAGAGCGGTGAAAGAAGATGAATTTCAATTTATCTTCATTTATCAATTACCCCATACCATTAGAGAAACAACAAATAATTTGATTAATTGTAGAGGCTTCCATAACCGTAGATTTACCTAATAGAGTAGAGTCATCAACAAACTGAATATGAGAGATAGTCCTGGCTCCATGAGCAATGGTAACTTCCTCAAGGGTTCTATTTTCTCTATTAATGGCCATAGACCTTCCCAAGAATTCAGAAATAATGATTTATAAATAAGGGGAGAGGTCACCTTGCCTAATACCTCTGGAAGATGGTAACACCTTTTAAAGGTAGCCATTGATAAGAAATAAGTAGGACACAAAAGAGATACATTCCATAATCCAATATGTCCAATATTGAAAGAGGCAAAATTGCCTCATAACTTTGACAAGGAAGTGTCAATCCACTCTATCATAAGCTTTGGATATGTCTAAATGGATGAATATAGAAGGATATTTGTGTGCTTCCATGGAATGGTTGGCTTCATGAGCAGTAAATATCTCATCCATAATTTAACACCCATCTACATAACCTCCTTATTCAGAGGAAATAATATTTCTCATCCATAATTTAACACCCATCCACATAACCTCCTTATTCAGAGGAAATAATCTTATGCAAAATAGGTTTTAGCCTCTCCACCATGATCTTCGTAAATTTTTTAAGAATATTACATGAAGCTATTGGTCTGAAACTTGAGATATATTTTGCTTCTTGAGCCTTTAGGACCAGACCTATATACATTTTATTGATAACCTTAATATGTCTTTGGCCTTCTTGGATTCTTCCACCACCCCTAATAAATCAACATGAATAATATCCCAAAATTATTGGTAAAATTTGATGGGAAAACCATCAGGCCCTAGGGTCTTCCCTTTTTGCATTTTAAAAACCACTTGTTGAAGCTCATTGATAGTAACTAGAGTAGTCAAAATAGAGTTCTCCTAAGAATTGATAATATTTGGGATCACTTGAAAGACATTCTATTGAGAAACCGAATCAAGACATGCAGTAGTGAATATTTTGGAAAAGTAGTTGACTGTGATGGCTTTTGAAGCCTAATACTTAATGTAAATATTACAAGAAAATAATCATAGGATTGAATATAATAAAGTTGTAATATAATAAATTCAATAGATAATTTAGAATATAATATCAAATAGAATAACAAAATAATAACTCAGAAATACTCACAGAATAATCATATGGAAATGCTAATGGAAATACTGAAAATGCTATTGAATAAAGGTCTACTAATGCATGCACAAAGCTATGCATTTTTAATACAAATTACAATGCTTTATCACAAACATATAATTGCACGTGACTCCTCAAATGGTGAACTCTTGATCTTCACTCTTCTTTGTGACTCTTCATTTTCCTATTCTAAGGACACATGTGCACTCTTACATAAAGGAAACTTGTGCACATTTACACTCGCAATACTTGAACACATAATTACATGACCCTTGTGCATTTCTTGCACGTTATTATATTACATGAGATATAAAATCACACTCTAATGTAAGACACACACTTAATATAATAGTGTACCAAGATGGTACATTGTCAAGTACCAAATAATGTAATATTATCTATCACCCCCTTGTATTACATTATTTAGTTGTCTTCATATTGATATGACTTTATAATGGACTAGATCTTGATCTGGTTCTTCTTCCTTTTTATTGTCTTCATACTTTTCTTCTTTGATTTGTAGATGACTTTGGAATGCAACTTGTTGTTGTCCTCTCATATTTTTCATCATCTTGAATTTTGGATTGACCCAACGTTTTCATTGGTAGAAAAATGCTTGATTCTCATTTCTTGTAATCTGTCTCTTAGAATATTCAACAATATTATTTTAAACTAAAACAAGATTTTGTGAGAAACCAATTTAGTCTAAAGCATATATTACATTCTTGATTGACCCCATAGCTTCTATTTCAATAGTTTTTAATGAAACACTCATTAACTCCATTTAGATATTTGAACTCAATCAATGTTTTGATTTATATTATCTTAGTTACTAAAATGAGATTAGGTGTCAATCCAACAACATACATGACATCATATAACACAAAATCTGAAAATGATGTACTAGGTGTTACACATCCACATCCATGAACAAGATAGGTTTTACCATCTGTAATTTTCAAATTGAAGTTATCTTTGATGTCTATACAATCAAACTATTGTAAATTTCCTATCATATTATCACTATCACCAGAATCTATGTACCAAAGATCTTTATCTTTTTGAACCACATGATTATCTCTATTTGATGTTATCTTGTATTGTTGATGACGGGTGTTAAATGAATTGTGATCTTGTATCCTTCCATAATGTTTTTTATGTTGATAAGTCTCTCTTGATAATTTCTCCATTAATTTCCTTTGGTGTAGTCTACCTTATGTCTCCCTAAGTTTTTGAATGAAAAATATTTCAATTTTTTAAATTTAAACAAAAATTGTTTTTGAATACCTAAGGGCTCCTAATTAATTAGAAACTATAAAACTAAGAATTTTGTAATAAAAAATACTAAATTGTATGTAGAATTCCTTATCTCTCCATAATTAAATTATTTGTAAATATTCTATGATTTTTGAATTTCAAATAATAAACCAATAAAGATTTCAAAATCTACATCTTCAACTGATCTTCGTGTTTTGTCAAGTGCTCCTTCTAGGCTGCTAGTTATTCTGCATGTTGCTTTAGTTGTGGTTTTTCAAAATCAACTACTCCTCTTGTTGTTTAATATGGACCACATACCATTGTAACAACTCATATCATTCCTATAGTTGCTTCTTTTGCTCTTTTATTTGATAGATCATAAGTTGTTTTTTGTTTTCTTATGACTGTAGCTTATCCTCATAGGCTTGCTTTATACTTGTCATTTTTGTTTCCATCTGCTTCAAATTCTCCTTAGCTTCTTTCTTGCTACATTCCAATTCTTCCTCAATTGCAACCATTTATTTCCTAGCCACTTCTTCTTGGTCTTGTTGAGATTCCTTAACTTCATAGATCTATTCAATTCCTAATCTAAGTCATTCAATCCAATGTGTTAGGAAATTTAATTTTTGGAAAATGAAGGTACCCTTTGGTATTCTATGTGAACTATATTCAATGTACACCTCTGATTTTTGTCCAAATCTAGATATACTCATGGATGTGATCTATAATTTATCTTCATCTCTTTTAAAAAATCATCAAGTTTTAACATATTTATTACCTTTCCTCTCAGTAACTACCAAGGGTGTTTTTCATGTATCTGTGATATATTCCTTGTTCAATGTGCACTACACACCCACTCTATGAATTTTTCCATTTCTATGAAGGTTATCTACCTCCATTGCTTTAACTATCCTATACAACCTATGCAAAACTACAATTGGGTACTTGTTTAGCTATCCTATACAACCTGTGATATACTCTATGAACATTTCACAGAGCTTATCTAGGAAATGGTCCACTTTTTTATCCATATTTTCTACTTCTTAAACAATATTTCCAAACTACGATGCTTTGAGAAAAAATCTTATTTAAAGTGTGTGATCCATCTCTCGTGTCTAGTTCTTTTCCTCCTCTTCCTCATGCAAAAGTGATCTTTCTCTGATTACCTTAATGGGACCTATTATAGTCTCTTCCTATAGTGAAATTTGAGCTATATTTCATACTTTGTGGTTCTCTTCCTCCAATCTAAGCACGTCGACATCAATGACTTCATTAGTCGACTGTTGTTATTGTTTAGGCACCTAGGCTTCATCTTATGGTTGTAATTGTTCTTCTTTCTTTACTTTAGGTACAAGTACTAGAATATATTGCTCATGTTCTTGCATCACATTTCCCTCTACTTGTTGACTATGACCACCTTGCATGACGATCATAATTATGGCTTCTTATTATTATTTTCTCTTCCAGTGGTGACACCATTAATTCTTTTACTTTCGTTCATGGTGGATTTATCATTCTATCCATCCAGTGCTTGGATGCCTTTAATAGTTTAAATTCATTGGCATCGATCAATACAGGAGATCTGATTGCTACTTCTAAATGGCCTATTTCCATTAACACATTGATATTTTCCAAATCTAATACCTATAGTGAGCACTCTGAGCACTCTGCAACCAAGCATATGTCAATTGCAAAAGTGCAACTGATCCACACTTGGCTACAGAGTTACATTTAAGATCATATTATTTGCATCCCTGCAATTGACCCATGCTCAAATACAACTCTGCAATCGAGTTAGGGTCAGTTGTAGGGGTGAAACTGATCTGCACTAGACTGTAGAGGTGTAATCGATCAATAGAAGAGTCAATTGGTTGTAGAGAAGTAGTTAATAATTAGAGAACCTTCTAGGAGGTGTAAATTTTGATCTAAAACTCCATATTTTATTTTTATTTTTTTGAAACGACTTAGGTTGATGACCTTCAAAATCCTTAAAAAACCCTTAGAAGACCTCCAAAATGATCTTTGAAGTTGCTAAAGTGCAATACTGGAGAAAAAAAAAGTAGACATCTAGTAAGGTAATGTGTAGAAACCCTTAAAGGATACTAGATTTAGGGAACCTAAAATGATGTATTTGGTAAATAGTATTGTCTTATAAAAAGAATATATGAAAAATGAGTTGTAGCAATATTTTATAATTAACTCATCCTATTTTTATAAATTTTGGTGAAAAATAAAGGTAACTTGCCATGTCTTCTAGATGTGTTTGGACATGATTCACCTCGATTTCGAGGTTGATTCACCTTATTTTTATAAATAGATTTTGGGTCGGACCTTTTATGTAGAACCTTAGCTTCAATTCATATTTCATAAAATAAATTGTTAATATGATAATCTATATCAAGAAGGAATATAACAAACCTCTTAGGTGTCCTTTGTCTAAAAACCAAAAATACTTCACCCTATGATTACAAAATGATTTACTAATAGGTATGTATGATAACCTTAATATGTATGCATCATGTATTATTAGGTTGTGATGCATATTCACTAGTTACTTTTATGATTAGTTTTTATTGAGATAATGCTAATATAGAATAATTTATCAACTTTTAAGTTCTTCATCTTTGCTATTATTTGTTGGTGCTTACAAAGTGAAATAATGACTCAAATCATGAAAATTTAGAAGGATGATGATACAACTTGATCTAAGACATTAGGAATAATACATAGATTGACTATAAGACAAATAAGGTCATGCTTTATAAAACTAGAAATGCAATATATATACATATATTTTGAAATCAGAAATGAAAAATATTTAAATAAAAACATTGAAGAATTCATAGATATAAGGGTAACACCATCAATAATAGGAACTATATTATTCCCATGATATTTTTATTCAATATCTCCTAGAGCCTATGATATTAATAACATTGTTTAATGTTATTTTAGATCAAAATGATCTGATAAGGTTGTATAAGATACTTGTACTTATCTTATTACTATACATGTTGAGTTTCTTTATAAACTTTCCAAGTTTGATTTGGTTGGCTTGATTCAAAATAATATGGAGAATTATAACTCAAACTATTTTTAGAGTTACATTTAATATCACCATCAATGATTAAGATAATACAATGTGTTATTTATATTTTATTTTAGTTGAACTATGTATTCCTTATTTCTAATGGTTCTTAAGGTATGATCATTCCTCAATTTAGTTATATAAATTATGTGAGTTGGTCCTTAGGTTACAAATTTTAATTTTATTTTTAGCGTTAGCCACAACCCTATCACTAGGATTTATAGAATGGAGGGTGACTTCTATATTTGTAGTCGTAGTATTTATTAATATAATAATATTATTTTAATTTTTTTATAAGGCATAGGATTTTGAAAGGCTTCATGAACCTTTTACAAAGTAGTAAAGGTGACTAGAGAAATCCCATGTCACTTACAATAAGATAGAGCGCTAGGAATATGGCTACCAAAGCAACTAAAAAGTGGACCTAAACCAGGATCTAGGAAAAGAGAACAACACTGGATCCTGAGGATCTGACATGTCCAAACATAAAATGAGGGTTAAACAAACCAGAAGTATCGAGGAAATTTGGGAATCGAAAAAACCATAAAATTTGACCCCCATAATTTTCTTGCACTGGCTTGGAAAAATTTCAAATCAACATTATAGTATAGTTTCTTGTCCAAGATATATAACATATATCTAAACCCAGGAAATTCAAACAACTTCCAAAATAAAAATTCCCACCCGTAAGGAAAAGTATTTCCATGGGGGGGACCCATAAATGAGCCAAGTTATTTTGAAAAGATAAATTCTTGCCCAAATCTCTGAAAAACATATACAAACTCAATAATATCAAGATCTAGCTCTCCTAGTGGCCTGACAATTTTAAATTCAACATTACAAAGCACATTCCCATCCAATCCAGGAAACAAAGAGTTGTACCCACAAAATTCAAATAAATTTGCAAAAATTAATTTCGCACTCATAAAGGGTATGGGGGGAGCACCCAAGTGAGCCAAGGATTTTTGAAAAAATTCCCACCCAAATCTCTGCAACATTGATACACTCTCCAAGATCCATATCTCCTAAAACATAATCAATCTGAGCATGAGAAAAAATCCAACAAAGAAAGGTCTACTTTGCAAGAACTAGAAAAGATCTAGATCTGCAAAAGCACCCCTAATGTTGCATGAGTCAACAAAACATAAAATATTTGAGCCTAAAATAGAGAAGGATCCTCCAAATCTCCCCAACTCAAGATAAAAAGCCAATAATTGCAAATTTATATCCAACCCAGAAACCATGTTTTTAGAACCAATATGGATTCCACCTTCTAGCAGCAAATACACATGATCAATCATGGCATAAATTTATTCACTAATTCCCTTAATAAGAGGCTCCCTCCCACTGCAAAATGAGGGGTTAGAAACACCCCAATACCTATGGTTTCTAAACCCATTAGCACACCAAAGAAAAAATAATGCCAAAGCACCACATCAACTTTTTTCCCAGCATCACAACCTTCCCCTGCAAATCATTCAACCATCGACCCAGCCTTCCACCCAATCTTCCACCCAGTATAACAACCTTTCACTATAGTTCCTTTAGATGATATAGGCTTCCACCCAATATCCTAGCCTTCCACTTTGGTTTCTTTAGTCGTTCTAGCCTTCCACCTAGCATCCCAACCTTTTGCTGTGGTTTCTTGAGTTGTTCTAGCCTTCCACCTAGCATCCCAACCTTCCATTATGGTTACATCAGTGCTTCCAACCTTCAACCTAGCATCTTAGCCTTCTAGTGAGCAGAAATTATGTCTCAAAAAACAATCATTTCTCTTCCATAAAATATCAGTCTGGTAATTCCATAAACTTATGAGTGTCATGCACAATATATGCTTGCAGTTTTGGGGAATGAATTCCTATGTACCTTATTTAGTTTGGTGGGGGATGTTCGTGCATTTGAAAGTCAGCCAAACCAAATAAACTAAGTGCAGAAAATTAAATAAATAAATTACGAACTAAAACTAAAGTGCTAGAAATAAAAGTGTGGAAATAAAATGCAAGAAATAAAACACACCTAAATTAATTAAAGCAAGAAATAAAATAATAAATCTAATCTACTGGAACATAAATGATATAGGGAAAGACTACTACAGGGAGTGGGCCCAAGATTTCATAGATAGTCCACTCGGCTAGCTACATAGAGCTTGCTCGAATCAGAGGAATTGCACTCTTAATGAATTAAATAAAGAATAAAATGAAATAAGTTGTGTCAAATTAATCATCGATTATATTCATTCATTTGTCCTGTGTCTTTATATAAAGCGCAGCCAGATCTCATTACAATAATAGATTGATATATTTCTAATCACATGATGTGATTAGTTACAATTGGCTTATACACAGATTTTATTCCTCTATTAATAGCGTGACCATTCACCAAATATAATAATAATTAGGTGTAATAAACTAAGAATAATGCATCCTAAAAACAATATTGTTAAAATCCGAATAGTTTTAAACTAAGACAATTCAGTTACAATAATAGATGCAATCACAATAATCGAGCAACATGTTTCCATATTTTTTTGAAGATGGTATATTTTCTAGTCTAGCTCGTTTTATCGCTCGCATTATATTTTAGCTAGTAGTTATGTTGTTTCCTCATACGCAAATAAGATAGATCACGTGTTTTGGTAGTTATCCAGAACTGGTGCATATGACATGGAGTCAACAGTCATCTACGGTCAACATTGTCCTTCTGCAACCATTCTATCAACGTGCATACTCATTGCGTAAGGCACCTTCTTGGCACCTAATTGAGTAAGGTGTATGCTTGGCACCTGCTTTAGTAAGGCGCCTGCTTGGCGCTGAGTAATGCACTAGAGTAAGGTGCCAGAGTAAGGTGCTAGAGTAAGGTGCCAAAGTAAGATGCCTACTCAATATACCTTAGAATCATTGAAGCAGAAGCATGCCAAGTCCAAGTGGATATAGACTAGAAAACACCATATTAGTAGAAAAACCTGCATTTATACACATTTTCCACTAAACACACCAATCAAGCATAATACCAATTTTTCTATCAATTATATGCATAAGTTAAATAAAAATATAACTCACATGCTAATTAAACCAGTAATGATGCCCCTCAATAATGTATATAAAATGAGCATTTCTGTTGCTCATCATCCCCCCATGCCTAAATATTGTCACAATCTCGTGACAACAACCCTTGGAATAATTTTTTTTTTCATTGAGCACTGCTCTTATTTTTCTTTCTTTGAGCATGACTATTTTTTCTATTAGAACTATTGTTTTTTTTTCATTGGGAATTGATGTTTTTCCTCCATTGAGCTTTGTTTTTTTCTTTCATGGAACATTTTTTCACCAGCAAGAATCGAAAATGCATCGCATTCGATCATCAAACTACAGGAAGCAGAAGCAGATATTCCTGTTTGACATAGTTTTCAAATTTGGTGAGACCAAATTTTAGGATGAGTGTATGCGTATGCCACTATTTTTGTCCATATCTGAAACATGTTTGACCCTCCTTTGCGGTAAAAATTAGCATCGTCTACATGTGGTGGCTGCCATTGAAACAATGTCAAATTTATTCATGTAAATACCATAGCTCTTTTTTTTCAATTGTTTCGGGGTAATAAAGTTCTCATATCCAAGGCATATCACGTGGCTGGGATATTTTGACACAAAATTTAAGGAGGCATCTACTGATATTAGCAGAGAAATTATTTTTAAAATAATTGTGCACATAATTAAAAGAAATCAGTATATACCTGGGTGAATTTCATAGAGCTGAATGTGTATGATGCTTATTGTGCAAAATGTTTCCATGTTGCTTGAAACCAAGGTGTTTAAGAAAAACAAGATTGCTGTGACATTGGTGCTTCTGGAGAATTTTTATTCTATATTTTTTTATCTGGCTATCTTCATCTTGCACATCGCAAATCATCTTCGTTGTTCTTCCTCTGAGTGTTGATTGAAAACTACGATGGTAGTGTTGTGCAATGGTGTTTGTGGTCCATCATACTACACCCATGGGGTCCCATCACCGCAACCAATTTACTCAACTCAAAACAAAGTATAAACTGAACTAGTTTCCATCTCAACAGCCCTCAACAATTAGTGAAGACATTATTTTCCATGAGCATGACAATCTGGAAAATGATGCAGTTTTTAAATTTCCACCGACGAATCCTTCCTATGTAGCTTTCAAAAGGCAGATATAAAATTGTGTGCCCATCCGTATTACTGACAAAGAATAGTAAAAAAACATGGCATTCCTTCTGTGGTGTTCTCCTCAAGCAAATAACAATTATTTTACATGGATCATGGACCATATTTTAGTGGAAATTATATCTATTGAGGTATTCTTTCGTAGGTGTGACTTTTAACAAGTCCAACGTCATAGCATTTTTTTTTCTTGTCGAAGATTCAGATTCACCCATATTCTTCCCCACTTTAATTGGTGACGCCCTCGTCGCTAAAAATAGGTCCCTCTGTGCAATAAGTCTATAGCCTTATGAACATCAGGTCCCACACTAAACAACAGGTATTGCCATCCTAGCGAGAGGAAGTTTGAGCATTACCATGAATAAAATGGGTCTACCGATTTCTTCTCAAGGAAGGCCCGCAACTTTTTTTAGCACTCTTTTCTTTCCCTACCACCAGATTCTCCACAAAAAAATTCAAATATATGGGCACCACTCTTCTTGGTGGAAGAGTGACACCACTTATTGGTGTCTTTCCCTAGGTGGAGAAAGGCACGGTTGTATTGGGCTGATTGTAGGCATTCTCTTCTTGGTGGGAAATGAGTTTTTTTTTCTGCTTCACTGCACTCCCAATTGTAGGGCATGAGATGTCACCTCTGTTAGTCCTAGTTTAAGTTGGCTCTTTCTAAATATTGTGCTCATGGTTATGTCCTATGAAACTAAACACATAAAAGCAGGAAAATAGGAATCATGCCTGTGCCTAAGGCCCTAGCTCTTAGGATACCTTCAGATTGCATTTAGAGGGCATGATGACCTGCAAAACAAAAACACACGAAAGTAGGAAACAAGAGTCATGACTCTATGCCTGTTAGGCCCTGGCTCTCAGGATACCTGTAGCTTGCATGTGGTTCATGATTTCCTGCAAAGAAAAATAAAAAGAAATTTTATGCTAAGCCAGATATGTTCCATGTGGTCTCTTTCTTTTTTAACCATTGGAAGGATTCACATGATTTTTTTTTCAAAATTTTCAAAGTAGGGCATTTTATTACGAAAATTTTGGAGTAAGGCGCCTTACTATGGGAGTAAGGCACCTCCCAATTATTTTTTTTTCAAAAATTTTGGAGTAAGATGCCTTACTCCAAAAATTTTGAAGTAAGGTGCCTTACTATGGGAGTAAGGTGCCTCCCAATTTTTTTTTGTATCCTCCCTATACCAATGTTTGACCCAGTTTCACAAATGTGAGGTAGTTGTGAATGGAGCTCATCGACCGTTACTCGAACATTGTCTCGGTACTCTACTCTATACTTGGTGTAGCATCCTTGACTCTTCTTATCATTTACTTAGGTTGTAACAGTCACACACCTTGTAGAAAAACTTTTCCAAAGTTTCATAAGCACCTTGGGCTGGAATCCTTTCGCTTGATTAGGGTTACTTAGCCCACCTTCAGGTACTAATGTTTCCAAGGTAAAACTACACTAGCTTTCATCTGCTACACTGGATGCTACACGATAAACGTACACATGACAATTCATATAGTGTTATTACAAACTCCACATATAAATATCAATTCATGAAATCTTCATAGACAACTCCTTATTTATCTACATCGCACTTCATGTCATCCTGCAAAACATAAAAGAAAAATTTAAACTAAAGGCATTTAAATAAAAATTCTAACTAATTTTTTTTCGTTTGTTCTGCCATGACCAGAATAGATCTTGGCTCATTTTTTTTTTCCATCATCTACATCAAAGAACAGAGTCAACTGCAACAGATGAGCTGGTGATTTAAAAAAATATATGTGGTGTTCTCCTCCACCATAGTGAAATTCCATCTCTTCTTTGTAATTTATTTTCCACATATTTGAAAATGTCAAAAAAATCTATAATATTGGCACTATGAATTTGAAATACTCAACACATCATCAGTGGCACATAAAAATATTTTAATCTGGATTTTGACATTTCTAAGATTGCTAACTCTTTCAATGCATTACAGGGATTAATCTTTGTGCATTATTATTTTCTTACTGTGTGCTTCTAAACACGTCACTCTTTTAAATTAATTTTATACCACCCTGATACATATGTGTCTGAATTAGAATAATCTCCCACTCTTAATTATTTTTTTTGCAGGTAAAATTAAAGTAGCACTGCGATCGTCTGTTTTATTCCCTAGAGTGAGGTAAAAACAATTTTATCCATTATCATCCACAACATATGTTGGGTGTTTAGGTGTGACATTTTCATGAGATGTAACATTGAGATTTATGTGTTGTTGTTCATGGCCACTATGAGCTCCATTCATATGATTTATCGTGCTCAAGCACCATGTGGCCTTCATGCAAATATTTGACATCTGATTTCTTCCAGGCTCCTCCCCTATTTTTTTAGCTACCGGTTGGAGATTTCTCATTTTCCTTCTGGACCAAGATGGTCCTCGGGAAAGAGGATACTCTCTTCCAACAAGTAGCAAAATAAAACTCTATTTTTTAATTGCTCTTAACTTGGAGCCTTTTCAGCAAAAGATTTATTTTTATTTTTTTTCTTTTTTTTTTCATAAACATTGTAAACAATGTTCATTGTGTTGGTGGTGGCAATGATGAAGGTGAGGATCCCCCCATGCCTACATCTGAACTAGTCTTCTGAAAATCATTTCCTTCTTTATCAACTAGTTTGATATGTTGTAGCATGAGAAGAGTATTTTCCTTTATGGCCTCAAAACTCTTTCAACATTACGATAAAATGTGTTGGCAGGCAAATGACTATCTACGGGTTGGACACCTAAATAAAATATGGCATAGTTATCTATTAAAAACACATGCTAGTATCTGATTCACTAGGTCACCTTAAGTGTAAGTGAATAGCATACTCCATAACAATGTGTTCTTTTAAATTCAGCTCTATCATTTTTCTTGCATTATTTAAAAGAATTTTCCAATATGTTGCAAAGCATCAAGCTTGAAAAAAAAAAATCGATCATTAAAACTAAGCCTTTGGAGGTATAATGCCCCAATGACTTATGTATAAAAACACATCCCTAAAATTTTAACTACATCAGACCTGGGTTGTGCTATTTATTTAATCTCTTGAAACCATTTAGATGGAAATCCTTCATTGCCAGATTTTTCTAATTGTTTTCAACAACACCATATATTCCTACTTCTACACTTATTATGGTACATCAGGTTCATTCTCACGTTTACCCGAGAATCTAGAAAATGTAAACTATTGCATATGGGATTTGACTCTGTCTATTTTGGCAACTATTATTGGCCTTGTGAAAAGGTCCTTGGTGGACTCACACTTCTCAGGTAGAAGATCTATAGGTATTTTTAAATGGGATTTTTATCTAACCTATAAATCATAACACTACAGTTTTGACACTCCCCGACAACGATGCCAAAATGGTGAGAAAAAATTATATCTTGAAAACCAATCATTTCTCTTCCATAAATTATCAATCCGGTAAGTTCGTAAACTTATGAGTATCATGCATAATATATACCTACAGTTTTGGGGAATGAATTCCTCTATACCTTATTTAGTTTGGTGGGGGATGTTCGTGCATTTGAAAGTTAGCCAAACCAAATAAACTAAGTGCAGCAAATTAAATAAATAAATTACAAACTAAAACTAAAGTGCTAGAAATAAAAGTGCAAAAATAAAATGCAAGAAATAAAACACACAGCTAAATTAATTAAAGCAGGAAATAAAACAATAAATCTAATCTACTGGAACAAAAAAAAAATAGGGAGGACTACTGCAGAGAGTGGGCCCAAGCTTCCGTAGATAGTCCACTTGGCTAGCTACGTAGAGCTTGCTCGAATAAGAGGAATTGCACTCTTAATGAATTAAACAAAGAATAAAATGAAATAAGTTCTGTGTCAAATTAATCATCGATTATCTTCATTCATCTAGCCTGCATCTTCATATAAAGCACAACCAGATCCCATTACAATTATATTTATATATTTCTAATCACATGACGTGATTAGTTACAATTTCCTTAAACACAAATTTTATTCCTCTATTAATAGCATGACCGTTCACCGAATATAATAATCCTTAGGTGTAATAAAATAAGAATAATACATACTAAAAACAATGTTGTTAAAATTCGAACAGTATTAAATTAAGATAGTTTAGTTTCAATAATATATGCAATCACAATAGTCAAGCAACATGTTTTTGTATTTTTGTAAAGATGGTTTTTTCTCTGGTCGATCTCGTTTTATCGCCCGTGTTCTATTTCAGCTAGTAGTTATGACGTTTCCTCCTACGCAAATGAGATAGCTCATGTGTTTTGGTAGCTATCCAGAACTGTTGCATATAATGTGGAATTAACATTTATCTATGGTCAACATGGTCCTTCTACAGCCATCCGATAAATGTGAATACTCATTGCGTAAGGCACCTTCTTGGTGCCTACTTGAGTAAGGAACCTGCTTGGCACCTACTTGAATAAGGCGTCTTCTTGGTGCCTGCTTGAGTAAGGCATCTGCTTGGTACCTGCTTGAGTAAGGCAGTGGAGTAAGGCGACAGAGTAAGGTACCAGAGTAAGGCACCTACTCAACATACCTTAGAATCATTAAATTTGGAAAATACCAGATTAGTAGCAAAACATACATTTATACACAGCTTCCACTAAAAACGCCAGTAAAGCATAATACTAGATTTTCTATCAATTATATGCATAATTTAAATAAAAATATATCTCACATGCTAATTAAACCAGTAATGATACCCCTTAAGAATGTATATAAAATGAGCATTTCTAGTGCTCATCACCTTCTGTTGTGGTTCTTTCTATCGGATCAACATTCCACCCAGCATCCTAGCCTTTCGATGTGATTTCTTTAGCTAATCTAGTCTTCCACCCAACATCTTAGCCTTTCAATGTTGTTCCTTTAGCCATTCCAACCTTACACCCAACATTCCAACCTTTCGTTGTGGCTCCTATAACCAATCCCAACCTTCTACCTAGCATCCCAACCTTCCACCCAACATCCTACTCTTTATTGTGGTTTCTTCAGTTAGGCCAACCTTCCACTAACATCCCAACCTTCCACTGCTATTTTAAATTTTGTTAACAATTTGATTATTTTTCAAGTAATGATTCTTCTTTAGTTTTCAAGTAGACAAGTTAATTGACCTTTTTGCCATATTTTCCTTAATCATATATGATTTGAACAATATTTGTGTGTTATGACCTGAAGTCTTCTTGGGTATTATTAAATAAGTGATATTTATATAGTATATGACACCTTAAGGATTTATATTTAATGATATTAATCCTAAATCCATTAGAAAGAGAGGATATGATGTTGGGTTCTTAAGCTTAAAATAATTTATGATAAGTTATTATGTATTTTCATAGTTTTATTTCAAGAATCTTGAGATAGACTACCTTCCCATGTATCACAACCATATAACATGACAAATTATCCTTTTTTTTTTTTTTTTTGTGGAAAACATCCCAAAAGGGATGCCACTTTCGGGTAAGACCCAAGGAGGCAGGGGTATCCATTCCACCAAAAATGCCCAGGACTCGGACCTGGCCTACCACCTTTGACATACTCAAGGAGCAAACAAACACACAAAACCAATTTAAAAATAAGTAAATAACAACAAAAATAATAAAATAAAATAAAAAACATGCTCCTTGAGTGTGTCAAAAACAAAAGCACAACCAAACACGCACAATAAGATAAAAGAAACCACAACACAAACCACATAGAAAAACACAAGAACCACATAACAAAACACAAACAAGACAAAAACAACAGAACACTACAAAGACATAACCCAAAAAAAAACATGAAAAATAAACACAACCAAAACCTAAAAAATTAAAAAATAAAATAAAAATAAAAATAAAAAACAACCAACAACAGACAATAAACAAAAACAAAAAAACATAGAAAACACTCACACATAAAAACACAAAATAACACAAACAAAGAGAAACCCAAGAACAAGATAAAAAAAACACAAGAACAATAACAAAAAACATAAAAAAAAAAAACAAAACAACAAAAACACAAGAACAACAAAAAACAACACAAAGAACACAAAAACAAAACAAAATAAAAAAACCCACCCACCTTAAAAAACTAAACAAAAAAAAAACAAAAAAAAAAAAAGAAATAAAAAATGAACAAAACAATGACCTATCTAGACCAGAAGACTATTAAGGCAAGAATCAACAGAGGAAACAAAATAAAGAATAGAATGAGCTAGGGAACTAAAAAAAACTGAATGAACCAAAGAGAAGCAAAAAAAAAAAAAACAAGAAGAAACTAGGTACCTTCGAATCGGAGCCATCCAAAGAAATGATAGAAAGAAGAGCTTCCCTAATTTGAGAAGCCCACCATATAGGAGGGTGGCCATAACAAGTAAGATCACCTTTTTCCAAAGCCCAATTAGCTAAAGCATCAACACTCTTGTTTTGATCTCTGACCACATGATTGTAATCAACTTTCAAAAATCCCATCTGGATTAACTGAATCTTCTCAATAATTCTTTTTATTCTCCAATCCACCTTATGATTCTTAGAAGGATTCTTCAAGAGATTAATCATAAGTTGAGAGTCGACTCAACTAACAAATTTTCCCATACAACCTTAGTAGCCTCTCGAAGGCCTCTGAGGATACCATACCCCTCAACAAGGTTATTGGAAAGAATACCCAAATTCTCAAAAAAAAGTAAAAACCAGGGAGCCATCTGAAAGTCTACCAATTCCTCCCACACTGGCTTTTCCAGGGTTCCCTCTAGAGGCTCCATCAGTATTGACTTTTCCAAAATCCTTAGGAGGAGGTTGCCAATTTCTATTCCTATCCATCTTACTAATACTCACATTCCCTTTAAGTTGGTTGCCCTTAGAAGGTTTAATCTTCAATATTTGCATCACTTGATCCCATCTTTGGTGGGAGTTTTGGGGGTGATTAAGGAGATGATGGACTGATTCAACTAAGTTGGCTATGGTATTTTGCCAAATATAGTGAATATCCTTCCTATCTTGATTAAAAATTTGGCTGTTCCTTTCATTCCAAATATTCCAAAGAAGAATGGTAGAACCCATCCAAACTAATCGCCTAATAAAATGATCAACACCCTCTTGATTAGGCCAATCCCTCCAAAGTTGTTCAAAAGTAAAAAAAATTGGACCACTGTAAGCCAAGTAAAGTGGCCATTCTCCTCCACAGCTCGGAGGCTAAAGTACACTCAATAAAAATATGGTTGATATTTTCTACATTCTCTTCACACATTTCACATCTAAAAGGGCCATGAAAACCACGCTTCATAAGTTGCTCACCAATAAGCACCCTACGATGCAATAAAATCCAATTAAAGAACCTCACCTTAGGCCAGAGCTTTTGAGCCCACAATCGAGAAAATATGTCAAAAGAATGGTTGGGATTATTATGGCATAAGGTCAAATAACCTTGAGCAACCGAATACTCACCCTTAGTAGTGTTGTTCCATCCAAAACAATCTTTTTCATGGGACCAAGAGAGGGATCTCATATGAAGGATGCCTTGGATATCTTGTCTTTGCCTTTCTGGGATTTGAATAGGCCAGTCCTCAATAGGGATCCAATATCTACCAACCTTTGAATTACCAAGATGGTACCGACAGTAATTAGCCACCTTTATCCAATTAGCTCGGTGAAGCTCCTCCATCCAAGGCCTCCAATCGGGAAACTGAGTTATCAAAGGCTTGTGACCATCCCAAGAATCTGTCCAAAAATTTGCATGTTGACCATTATGAATGATCCAAAATAATTTTTTCTTTATCAAATCCTCACCAGCCTTAAGAACTGCTAAAATGGGAGAACCTTTGGTAGGAAGTTGATAGCGAACAAGGTCTTCAGGACTTTTGTTCTCAGCATATTTAGCACGGAGATTATTGGCCCAAAGAGCATTGGGGTTATGCAACATCCTCCAATATAATTTAGCAGCTAAAGCTTTGTTGTTATTAATTGAAGACCGTAATCCTAACCCCCCTTCACTCTTAGGAAGACATAAAGTATCCCATTTCACCAAGGCCCATTTTCTTTTCTCCTTAGTACCACTCCAAAGGAAACGATGACTGATTTGATCCAATTCTCGAAGAACAACCTTTGGGATATTCAAAATGGAAGAAACATAAATAGGAATAGCTTGAAGGACTGATTTTACCAAGGTGATTCTACCCCTAGAAGAAAGCCACTTGTTGGTCCACTTTCCAATTTTCTTCTTGACTTTGTCCAACAACCAATTCCAATCTTTATTTTTCTGCCTTTGAATATTTATGGGAATACCTAAATAAGTGATTGGAAGAGAGGTCTTCTTATATCTTAGTTTATCCAAGACCATGGATTCCTGTCTAGCAGAGCAGTGAAAGAAAATAACTTTAGATTTGTCTTCATTGATCAACTGCCCAGTAGCCTTAGAAAAATAGCTAATGATTTGCTTAATATTAGAAGCTTCCTTAACTGTAGCTTTACCTAAAAGAGTAGAGTCATCCACAAATTGAAGATGAGAGATAGGTCTAGCTCCATGAGCAATGGTAACTCCCTCAAGGGTTTTGTTTTCCCTCTTTTTGGTTATAGTCCTACCCAAGCATTCAACAAGAATGATGAATAAATAAGGGGATAGCGGGTCACCTTGCCTAATACCTCTGGAAGCTGGGAAAGACCGAGAAGGCCTACCATTGATAAGAACTAAGTAGGAAACTCGAAGAGATACATCCCATAATCCAATCCATCCAATCCTTAGAGAAACCAAATTGCCTCAAAACTTTGATAAGGAAGTGCCAATCCACTCTGTCATAAGCTTTGGATAAGTCTAACCGAATGAACATGGAAGGAGAATTTTGCATATCCATGGAATGGATGGCTTCCTGAGCAAGAACTATCTCATCTACTATTTGACGTCCTTCCACATAACCCCCTTGCTCTAGGGAAATAATCTTATGCAAAAGAGGCTTCAACCTTTCTGCCATGATTTTAGTAATGATTTTGAGAAGAACATTACATAAAGCAATAGGTCTAAAAGCTGAGATATGATCAACCTCTTGAGCTTTTGGAACAAGAGTAATATAAGTTTTATTTATAACCTTCAAAATTTCTTTGGCTTTCCTAGCTTCTTCCACCACCTCTAATAAATCAACATGAAGGATATCCCAAAACTCTTGGTAGAACTCAATAGGAAAACCATCAGGACCTGGGGTTTTCCCTTTTTGCATTTTAAAAACTACTTGTTGAAGCTCATTGATAGTAACCAGAGCAGTCAAAATAGAGTTCTCCTCAAAAGTGATAAGAGAAGGGATTGCTTGAAGAACATTATGTTGTGAAGCTGAGTCAAGGGGAGTAGCAGCAAAAATATTGGAAAAGTAATCAACAACAATAGAGTTCATGCCATCCCAAGTATAAACAACATCTCCAGAATCTGATTTTAAGGAAGAAATAAAGTTGTGAGATCTTCGAGCTAGAAGAGATTTGTGGAAGAAATTTGTGTTTCGATCTCCTTCTTTGAGCCATTGAATTCTAGATTTTTGCTTCCATAAGATTTCTTCTCTTTTTTCCCATTCCTCTAACCGAGTTGTGAGTTTAATTTCATTCGCACTTCTCTTCTCTGTGAGGCCATCTAAATGGATTTTCTTATTCAAATTTTCAAGATGAGCAATAACTTCATGTTTTTTTTTATGAACATCCCCAAACTCTTTCCAGTTCCAAGTCTTGATTTTGGATTTAATGTATTCCAGTATTTTGGCAAAACAGAACATCTTAGTCCCATGCCTAGGTTTACCTTCCTTCCACCATTGTTGCACACGAGGTCTGAAGGAAATGTCTCTAAGCCACATTAATTGAAAACAAAAAGGAGAGAAACTCACATTGGTTTTCCACATTTCCACCATGACTGGCCAATGATCCGAACCAACATTATTAAGAGTCTTCACTTTAGGAATGTGACCATGGATTAAGAAATTTTCAGAGAGCAAAAACCTATCCAATCTCTCCATTATACAAGCTAAGCCTTGCCTTCCGTTAGACCAAGTCATAAGGCCATTATCTCGGTTGGATATCCACAAGATGGAGGTTTGCAATATATTCGCTCATGAGGTCAGTGCTTTTGTCCAAATTTCTATTTCCCCCCTTTTCTCATCCAGAGAGAGGATGGTATTGAAATCTCCTCCGATCAAGATCCAAGATTTAGGAAAATGAGAGATAATATGAGTAATATCCTTCGACTTTCTTCTTTTTCCCTCCAAAGAAGTCGGAGCATAAACAATAATGCAGAGCATAATCTGGTTGGAATGTCTACTTTGAATAGCTATAGCCAACAAACCCCAACCGCCAACCATATGGTGAATAACTACCTCTTTTGGATCCCAAAGACAAGCAATGCCACCCGAAGTCCCTTGGGAACCGAGGGAAACCACTTTTCCAGCTGGCCAAATTTTACTGGCAATTAAGTCCATATCCTCCATTGACATCTTTGTTTCTTGAAGGAAAACAAGATGTGGATGATTTATCTGAATCATTCTTCTAATTTCATTTTGTTTTGAAAGACTCCCTTTGAGTCCTCTAATATTCCAAGTGATGATCTTCATTAATACCAGGGCTAAAAAAGTTTGGAAGGGCATTAATCTTACCTTCCTCTACAAGCTTTTCACCTTCTTTTACCATATGATATTGATTGGTCTTGCGACCTACTTTTTGATTAGAATCCATCTTCAATTTTTTTTCCCTGTTTCTTGACTTATTCCAATTGAATCCGAGATGGCTTCTAACCTTGAAGAATGCTCGTACACAACCAAAATTTTACTAGATGGTTCAACGGAGTCTATATTGGGACCCGCATTATTTGAAGTTTTGACATTTGAAATATTGTTTTTCTTGTGTAAATTTTCTCCTTTTTTTTCTATTGAAAACCTTTGATTTGTTGGTTTGTCTCTGAGTTCCTCCCTTCATATTTAAATTGTGTTTCTAAGATTTCAGTTTCCATTATTTCCTCTTCCTCACTTGGGACATCATTTGTGGAAAGGATTTCAAACATATTAGCAGATGACTTTGATTGATCCTTCATAACTGGTTTTTTCCGAGTGTTCTTCTTCTTAGGTATTTGGAAACCCCGCTGAGTTTATATCTTCTTTCTTTTGATCAGGAATTTTATTTGGGCAAGCACCGGCCAAATGACCATATTCATGGCAAATTCTACAACGAAAAGGAATGTTCTCATAGTCCACTACTTGCTCCCAAGTGTCTTCCCCAAATTGTAATGTGATCTTTTTAGGTAGGGGTTTGTCAAAATCCATTAAAACACAAATCCGAGCATAAATAATATGTTCAAAATTTTGAGTACAATCAACAATCATCATAAAAGTTCCTAAAGAGTTTCCAATTGAAGAAAAAATAGTAGGATTCCAAAATTCAATAGGGAGGCCAAAGAGTCTAACCCACACGGGAGCTATAGAAGGCATCTCTTCTTCGACTTTAAATTTAGTATGCCAGGGCTTCATGAAAAGCCCCGCCCTTCCAAAAAACCAAGGACCCCCTTGAAAAGTTTTCTCTCTATCTTCATTATTAGCAAATAAAACAAGAAAATAACCATTTGGATAAATAGAGATTTGTAACTCACCTTTAGTTTTCCAGACTTTTTGCAGCCCAGACTTTGAAAGCAGATAGACTCGAACGAAAACCCACGAACCGACAAATTAGTCCTCTTTTTTCCAAATCTTCAATGCCAGTCTGAATGTTACCCATATCAAGCTTAACAATAGGAGTTCCATCAATTGCTTTAAGACATCCTGACTCCGTTTTCCCGGGATCAATCTTAGGCATTCTTAGAGGTTTATGGGAAGCCCTAATATTGATATTAGCATTGGGCTGAGGCTGTCCACCACGAAGGGCATCCCTAAAATTCATTTTTGGGACTGAGTCTTCAAAATTCTTACCCTTGATAGGGGTTTTCACAGTAGAATTATTTTGTGGGTGCACCTTAGCACCAGATTCACTTGAGATATGAGCCATTTTTTGATCAACTACTTGAAACTTGTTTCGTGATCTCTTTAATCCTTGCCCTAGACATCGTGGAAAGGTATGATTTTCACTTTTCTTTTGTGCAACAAATTGGAAGCCGTTGTCACTCAAGTTCACAGTATGATCTGTTGAAAGACAAATTTCTAACCCATATTGTATCCCCTGCAACATTTCCTGCTAAAATATTGAGCATAAACCACAAAAATATTGGCCCCTAGGGCCCGAAGGCCCTAAAAACCAACCTCTGGAGCTGCTTGCACTCAACCCGAGATGAAACCCTCGCATAGCCGCTTGCCAAATATGTCGTTCACACATAGGGATGCGCTAGGATCTGTGTTGCTCCAAATGATATGAAAATTTGTGGAGATGTTCTAGGGTTTTTCAGGCATCTACCCTCAAAATTTCAGCTCAATCCGAGTCCGGATGAGTGAGATATGGCCGAAACGAGTTCGGCAGTTTGGGCAGTCCTGCGAAAAACGTCTAATCAATTTTGCCACTTATTGTCCACCCTCTACATGGATAATTCTTGTAAATTACCTTAATTATTATTCCATGAAAAATTACCACAAAGCTATAGAATAAATCTATTTTAGATTTTTTAATTTGAAAGTTCAAAATGTTAACACTTATTTTCTAGGGAATAGAAGTCCTTCCAACTTGAAGAGATTTTTTTTAATGCTAGTGTTTTTATTTATGTAGTTATTAAATTCAATGCCTAGGTGCCTATAGAATTGGAATTATTTAAGGGAATTATTGTCAATGAAGATTGTATGAAGAATATTTATTGGGATTTTTATAATCATAATTTTAGATTTATCAACATTACATGTCAACCTAATTAGTTGTAAACAAGAGATATAAATATAAAATTTTCATAAGTCAATAATTTCTCAAAATATATTTATTTGCATGAAATTAGGGAGGATGGGAAGATCCTTGGCTCTACTTTGAAAATATAGGCTCATGTAGTCGAGTACTTATTGGTGCAAAATCTGCCTTTGGTTATGTTTGCACCGAAGACTTTGCCAATATTGAATGACTGGGTTCAAAACATAGATTACCATTTCAATATCCAAATAAGGTTAGTTCCTTCCTTTGTTATAGGAAAAGGGGATAGTGTAAAGTACATAAATAAAGGAAAATATAAGTATTGCTAGGAATGTTAAATGGTACAGGTTAGACAATAGCAATGAAACACACAGTTTTTATAGATAAACATTTTTTAAACCATAAAAATAAGAATAACTAGTGCTCTAGTGTGGAGTTAAACAATCATAAACCTACTAGTATTGTTAACTTTATAACTAGTGAAAATTAAAGCACATAAATTTAAAAATAGAATTAAAGTGATTTATATTTAGCGTAATATATGTAGAATTTAACAATCCATACATATTAGACCAAACACCATTAAACTTGAAACCAGAATGAGTAATATTTTATTACTTTCATAAGTTTATACACATTTCCTTGTAAACGTCCAAGAGCTGACCTTTGGCTAGGGTTGCTCATCCCATATATATATCTTTTTCAATAACGAAAAAACGAAAACTTGTTACAACAATATTTCTGTAGGCTCATTTTGGTAAATTGGCAGTTAAAAGAGTATGGGGTCCTCAACAGGAAATGGTTGAGATCTTCTTGTTACCGCATTTCTATCTTGATTCTTTTGGAGATGTCATGGCCCAACTATCCTCCACTTGTTCATTTTTGGATATCTGATTTCGATCAGTGAAAATCTATTTCGATCATGAAATCGTGACTATTTTCTACCTTGTGCTCCTTTCGGGTCCTCAGCCAAAAAAAATCTAGTCGGTCATGAAATCACGACTATTTTTTACCTTGTGCTCCTTTCGAGCCCTCGGCCAGTGAAAACCTAGTTGGTTGCAAAATCATGACTATTTTTTACCTTGTGCTGCTTTCGAGCCCTCAGCCAACGAAAACCTGGTCAGTCACAAAATCATGATTATTTTCTACCTTGTGCTCCTTTCGAGCCCTCGGCTAGTGAAAACTTGGTCGGTCATGAAATCGTGACTATTTTCTACCTTGTGCTCCTTTCGGGCCCTTGGACAGTGAAAACCTGAATGGTCTTGAAATCATGACTATTTTCTACCTTATGCTCCTTTCGGGTCCTCGGCCATTGAAAACCTAGTTGGTCGTGAAATTGCCACTATTTTTACCTTGTGCTCCTTTTAGACCCTTGGTCAGTGAAAACCTAGCCGATCACGAAATCACAACTATTTTCTACCTTGTGCTCCTTTTGGACCCTCAGATAGCGAAAACTTGATCGGTCATGAAATCATGACTATTTTTTATACTTAGCAAAATTTAGAGAAGAAATATCCTCTCTTCCCTTGCTGTAATCATTTTGACCTACATTATTGGTGCCTCCTGGGGAATTCTGCTAGGTGAATGTTAGAATCCAAATCCTTTATCCATTGCAGAACGAAGTAAAAATAACAAAATAGAGAAAGGAGAGAGATACGAAGTAAAATTATGTTTTTTCTTCTATGCGGCTACTCGTCAGGGATGTCTTCTTCAGTCGGTTTCCCTATTTTTGTTACCGTATGACTGCTCATTGAGGCTTTTTTGGCCTTTTATGTTTTTCTATCTTCTAAAAAACTTCATTATAAGTGGCACAAGATTTATTCTAAGTCCCTTCATTTGGGTCAAAAGTCTCCATGAACATTAGAAAGAAATATTCTAACTCTTCCACTTTGTCATAGGACAAAAATTTCAACCTCATATACAACTCATGTAGATAGGAGTTGATCTAGGTAAGATCTTGAACTGTGATAAATATTTGATCTTCTTGGATTGGCTCTTCCCAGCTATCTATTTATGATTCATCTTCTATAAAAATTTTCCAAGAAGCTTTCAGCCCATATTCTTCTAAGATATTCGAATTATTATCCCAGAAGCTTGGCAGGCCATACTTATCTGCTATGCTCAAATATTTTAAAATCCCCTTAGCTTCTACATGGAGTTCTTGAATTATTTTTGTGCTTTCTATCACAATTTTGTGCCTTCTGAAGAAACGTCTAGTAGTTATTTTGGCCTGGGACCATGTTTTAGTTTGGGCTTTGTTTCCAACTTTTCCCTGCATGCTCTCTGCTAGAGCTCGAATCTTTGTTGATGTAGATAGTCTTTCTTGTAGGAAGGTAACGAATGCAGTGAACTCATCCTCCACTCGACCCAATGTCTCCTTAATATTGACTAGTTATAACAATGTTGGCCTTACCTTCAATCCTATCTTCTTGATATTATTGAACATCTCCTTTTTGACTACCTTGGCCTTTTCTTTGAACAACCCACTAGTTTTTCTAGCATCGTCTTGGATTTGTTTCTGTAGGTCTTCCACTTGTTTGTTCAAAACCTGAATTTTTTCAACAACCTTCTTTGCTTCTTCCTTATATGGCATTGCTTCATTGATTTTTTTTCCCACTTCTTTGCCTCATTCTTCAAGGTATTTTCAATGGTTTTTTGCTCACTCAAGGCTGCTTCCAAATATTTTCTTACCTCTTCGACCCTGAGGTATTTCTCTTTGTAATATCAACATTTAAATATATGGTCCCTATGTGAACTTGGGTCTTTCCCCATTCATCTTCCTTAGGTAGCTGAGTGATATCTTCAGTGATCATTTCAGCTTGGTAATATTCTAGAGTCATTTCTTTCTCTGGATTCTACACTAAGGGAGTCATATTCATTATTGAATGTTGCATACTGATGGGATCTAGATCTATCTCCTCTTTGGTATAGGCTATGTTCTTGGAAACTTGGGTGCAATGAGACTTCCACCAGTATGAGGCGTTCTAGTTAGCTTTCTTCATATTTTTTAGCTTGGAGATGGTGAGGTGAATTTAAGAGGAGGAAGCGGGGATGGATTGGAAGTTAAGGAAATTGATAGCATGAGGGAAATAAATAGTGACTATTGTGGCATCCAAATTTGATGGTCTTGTGAGTGGATCTATGGGAGAAACTAAATATATTTTTAGGTTGGATTGGGTTGATGGTTTAGGTGATGATGGCGATGATGGAGGTTGTTGATTGGAGGGAGAAGAAACATCATCTTCATATGTAGAATGGAAAGGAGGGTTTATTTAGAATTGAGAAGAGGATGAAGTAAGATTGATAGGAATCATACCTGATACTTCTTGTGCCTTCATTACTTGATTTCTCCTTAGCAGGGACTAATCCTTTGGTAGGGGCTATTTTCTTTGCATATATTGATTCTTCGGTAGGATTTACCTGTTCGGTAGGAGTTGACCCTTCGGTGGGAGCCATTTATTTGAATGATTTTTTTAACTCCCAGGTGTTGACATCATGATGCGTAGCGAGATTTTCTAAATTTTATTCTATGTCCTTTTCTATATTCCCTTTTGTGCTTTCTTTTATATTTTCTTGTATATTTCCTTCTTGTACTTTCTTTTGTTGTTCATCCTCTATTTTACGGTCCACATATGTTTCTTCCTACCAACTCTTCTTATGTTTCCCTGTTACTACTGATTATGATCTTCTTTTCTTGGATATGAGAAGACTATCATCATCAGACTCTGTGTCATATGTAGAGGGGGAAATGAATTTACAAGCCACTTTCTTTGGAATTTTTGGTTGCTCAATAGCAATTCCATTTTATTTTCCCTGGTTGATTTAACTTTTTTCTTTGGTAAGAAGAATCTTGATGCCATTGACACCTGGTGGAACCTTATCTGCAATAGTCGGATCACGTAGCTTGATACTTGTCATATCGGGCAAAGAATTCATGATTATCTTTTAGTTCCCACTTAGAGCTCAATTCAATTTGCACCCTCATCATCCACCAAGCCATGATTTTTTCTAATGTTCAATCATCTCCCTTCTTCTGCATTCTCTTTATAACTTTATCTTCTAACACATGGCTTGGATTATTTTTGGGGTTTCAATCTATCACATGTTCATAGAACTCGTGCCATGGGGCCAACAACTGCATATGCTCTACATGCCATTCTAGCACTTCATATTCTTCTTTATTCCTACATTGTTTGTCGATTTCTCTTTTAGACTAATGAAATTATTTGAAGGTAGTTTTTTTTAGAGAAGCCTACCTTTCTGCAAATCTATCAAGGGGATCGTATTTCTGTCTTTGCAATAATTTTATTAACTTCAGGTTCTTTAGAGCTCGAGTGATTCGCTTGTGGTCCCCTTTCTTAGATACAACAACCTCTTCAAACTAGAAAGTCATAAGGCACGTACCAGTATTACCAATCCCTATGTCGAACTTGCTATTGATGTACTTGGTCTACCCTACATATTCCAAGGGAAACAATTGTTCAATGACATAGTACGGGAGTAAGAAAGGTTTCCCTGTGAAACCATATAGTCTGATGACCACCCCTTATGTTAAAATGAACCAATCCCCTTATTTTGCATGAGGGTGTTGTAAAGTATCCCATAATTTTTAGGGAATTCTATGTACTTCACCATACATAATTTGTAAAGCAAGGCCTAGGAATTCCATGTTGAAACAATAGTATGATTTAGCCTTTGAGAGCAATGTTGTCCATTCATATATAGGTAAAGGTTTTCCTTCTTCATCTTTCTAGATTGTAGGAATGAAAGGGATTTTTTGGATTAAAATAAGAAGAAAATCCATACTAGATAAAAAGAAAATCTAAATGCATCCTGAGAACTCCTCTGTATTCTGGATAAGCCTGCATGTATTTGCTGAGACATATATGTTGGCCAATTGAAGTAAATTGGCACTGTGTTCTTATATAGGATTCTAGCATCATAAAACTTAGGGATTGAAATATATCGTGCTACTGCAATCTGCCACCCATGCACTTGTGTATCTAACTCTAATCTTGCCACTATAACTAACGTAGAGAACAATTCTTTTGAATTTTTATAGAGAAATGGGTGTTTCCAAAAAGGCTCCATTGGTAGGGGGTTTGATAAGTGTGGTTGAAGAAACAAATTAATATTAAGGGTGGGGGTATAATACTTGGCATGCACAACTAGATAAAATGGTATGGGGTTTACAACGGGATTTCTACCTGTGTTGAAGACACACCTAATTGCATCAGGATCTAGGGTAAAATTGACTTCACCCCTGGAATTCCTAAATATCATATGCTTTATGTCATAAAAAATCACCATGGATTTGATTAGCTCATGGTAAGAGTTGAAATGGGTGCATATATACCCTGAAAATAAAGAGTGGAAAGAAAAAGTACTTGGAGTCAACGGAGTGATGCCTTTCGCTAATTTGACCTCCACAGCTTTTTGAATCTTCTCTAGATTTTTCTAGGTGATGATTGTCTCAATTATGTAGGCATACGAGTCTGTAAAACCGTATTTCTTTCCTCCCACATTATGTATTTCTACAATTGCTAAAGACAATATTGCCATGGTTTCTTTTCATGGTTTAGTCGCATGGAAACTCTGAAATCGTATTGAAAAAATTAAAAAATTTGAGAGAATTCGAGGAATTCTTTGCAAAAGGGCTTCTTTTAGAAAACATAGGTGTGAATAAAAGGTCTTCCATGGCATAAATAAATGTGCATGCATGCATTAAGGTGCCATGCAGTAATTACGTGTTGTGGTGCACAATCTATGAATAATTTTGAACGTTGTTGGGTGTCTTATTTCATGTGCCTCCCTCTTGAAACCAACCGCTATGCATCATCATCTCCTTTTGGCCAATAACTTCACATCACCTCTCCTTCAGAAAAATAACTTAATTCCACCCTTTTTTCGGACCAATAACTTCGCATAATGGTACTTTGGATGGAGCACGTCTAAAATTTCAAAAACTAGTTTTCCTACCAAAAGCGAAGTGTCATTATTTGAATTTTGTCGCTGAATACCAAAATGTTGCGAAATCACAACCATTTTCCATTAAGTGGCCTCTGAATGCTAAAATATCATGAAATCATGACCATTTTCCTTGAAGTATCATTTACATGCTAAAATGTTACAAAATCACCACTATTTTCCTTGAAGTGGCATCTGAATACCAAATTATCACGAAATCGTGACCATTTTCCATGAAATGACCTCTGAATGCCAAAATATCATGAAATTGCAACCATTTTTCTTGAAGTGGCCTCTGAATAACAAAATATCATAAAATTGTGAACATTTTCCATGAAGTAGCCTCGTAATGCCAAAATATCATAAAATCATGACCATTTTCCTTAAAGTGGCTTCTGAATGCCGAAATATCATAAAATCACGATCATTTTCCATGAAGTGTCCTCTGAATGCTAAAATTTCATGAAATTATGACTATTTTCCTTGAAGTGGCCTCTAAATACTAAAATGTCACAAAATCGTGACCATTTTCCATGAAGTGTGACTTAGTAAAAATAGCATATTTACATATAATACAAGTGGGGGAGAAGGATTTTATCTTACTTGAAGTACAGTTTCAGATGGAAGTTGTTGACAAGGATAGGTTGTACTTGAACATGTTCATTTTTCATTTGGAAGGAATTTAGTTGTTTTTCTTCAATTATCTCAAAAGGTCCTTCCCAGAAAGCATAAATTTTTTTATGGTTCCCAAGTTTTGTTTTTTTCTTGTTCCATCTCATAACCAAGTCTCCTATTTTAAATTTTTTGAGAGTAGCCCTTTTATCAAACCATTTCTTCATGTCTCCCATGTGTTTTTGATAGTGGTTCTAAGATTTTTATTTCTTTTCTTCTATCTATAGGAGTTGTATCAACTTGTTCTCCATTGGTTTTGCTTCTTCCATGCCAGTTTGATTGAGTAATTTTAAAGCAGGTATTTCTATGTGTATCACGAGGATAACTTTATTACCATAGACTAATGACTAAGGAGAGGTGTTGATGGATTTCTTTAATGTGATTCTGTCAGCCCATAACACCTAGTTTATCAAATAATGCCAACTTCTCTGATTGTCTTTTAGAGTCTGCTTTAAAATCCGGAGTAGGTTTTATTTGTTGATTCAGCTAAACTATTTCCTTGGGGATAATAATTTGAAGAAGTCTTAAAATAGATCCCATATTTGCTAGTAAAATAAATCATTTTAGCACCTATGAAGGATTTACCATTGTTTGTAAACAATACGTCAAGGATACCAAACCTTGTTATTAAGATTTCAACGAATTCTATCACAACTTCCTGATCAGCTTTCTTAGTAGGCACTGCTTCAAGCCTCTTAGTGAAGTAATCAGTGGTAGTCAGAATATATTTGTGTCCCATAGATGATTTAGGTTTTCTTATCCCTATGAAATCCAAGTCCCATTGTTGGAAGGGTTCTTCAACCTGAATAGGTTTTAAAGGCATTGAAGCGTTTATATTCCTCCCTACATCTGAGAAAATAGATGGTCAATAGCAGCCAGTTTTAATTATTTTTAAAGCCATAGTTATTCCTGAGTAATGCCACCTAATGGACCTCCATGAAACTCCTCCAAAATATTCTGCTTCTGATCATATTTTATGCATCGAAGAAATACACCATCGATATTTTTTTTGTACAGTCCTTTAGGTAGTAGGGTATACTTCAAGGCTTGAATCCTATATCTTCTTTGTTGTGAAGCATTTAAACCTACTTGTTATTTCCTAGTCTAAAAATATCTTATCATTTCATGGGCCCAATCTGTATTTTGAGATTGATCATCTTCTAGAATTGGTTCTTGTACTTGGTAAGCTACATACTCCACTTAGGCTTGTTTGACAAGTTCTTGACATAATGCTCTACCTCTCACTAGCTTGGTAGGGTGAATCTCGACATTGTATTCTTGTATATTCGATACCCAACCAACTCTTTTCTTGTCAAGTTCTCCCTATATGATGAAGTTTTTGACATCAGGGTGAACTACAAATACAATAGTCCTTCTCTGTTAAAGAAAATGCCTAAATTTTTTAATGATTTTATGATTTCATAAATTTACTTCTTGATGAAGTTGTATTATTCCTCGCGTTCCTGCATGGTCTGAATTAGAAAGGCTATGGGCCTTTCTTCATTGTCTATCCCATTCTGATTAATTACTACAATGTAACTCTCTTATTCACCTATAGAATATAGGATGAAACCTCTAGAGTAGTCTAGATTTACTAGGACATGTTCTCGGGCTATTTTTTCCTTTATACTGGTGAAATATTTCTTTTGCAAGTTTGTGCATTTGAATTCTATGTCTTTCTTTAATAGCTTTGTCATGTTCTTGACAATTTGTGTAGAGCATGCTATGAACATGCATACAAAGTTGATCTTCCCGAATAAAGACTCCAATCCTTTCTTATTCGAATGTAAAGGGAGTTCCAACAACGCTTTCACTCTGTTAGGATTTATAGCCAACCCAAATTTGGAAATGACATGTCGAAGGTAAAATTCCCTCTTCAACAGAAAATATGGATTTCTTTGGATTCAAAGAGATGCTGAACTCTCTAAATTTCTCAAAAAATCTTATGAGGTGTTCAACGTGATCTTATTTGCGATGAGAGAACATTTTCATATCATCTAAGTATATTACTATGATTTTATTGATGAGTTCTCCAAAAGCCACATCCATTACCCTTTGAAAGGTCACTCCAGTGTTGGATAATCCAAAATGTATCCTATGGTAAGTGAATGTACCCCACTTGGTAGTGAATGTTGTTTTGTATTGGTCTTCATATTTAACCCACACTTGATTGTACCTAAAAAACCCATCCAATAATGAGAATCTCTTCGCTCCTGCCATAGTACGTAGAGGCTGGTTATTTTGTGGGAGAGAATAATGATATTTTAATGAATATTTATTGATATTTTAGAAGTCTACGCATAGCCTAATATATCCATTCTTCTTCTTGATCAGAACCAGGTTAGATACCCATGTAGAATGTTTGATGGGGTAGAAAATCTTGGCTTTGAGTAGCTTTAGCAGTTCTTGCTTCATTAGGGTTTCAATTTTAGGTTTTACCAGGTTTGTTTCTGCTTGAAGGGTATTGCACCTTATTTTAGTTCAATGGTATGTTGTATGGTCACTTTGGAGTAGACCTTAAGGTCACCACAAGTCCAAGCTATGATATCAGGGAATTCTTTGCACAGTCTTTGAATCTAATTCAACTCTTCATTTGTGTAGTTTACTCCTACTTTGATAAACTTTTTTGGTTCCAACTGAATTTTTTTGGTTCCAAATGAACCTCTTAATACTAGTGTTTATCAACCTTAATATTGTGACCGATTGACCTATCATTGTTATCGAATAGGCTTTCAAGAATAATCAGTCCTTTTTGGGATGTGATTATTTTTCAATTGGATCATACCTTCATCTTCTTCATCTTTCTACACTCTATCGCTTGAATAGTTCATTTTGTGGATCAATAAATCTACTATATGTTGATCACTCTCAAATACCTGCCAAAAGGTATCTTTGTCAGGTATAAAAGGTCTATATATAAGTATTACCATCTCAGATTTTTGAATGACATTGCTAATGGGGAAGAAATTTGCACCTAATGATACCAATAGGTCAGCATGGATATTATTTTCTCTAGGGATTGCTTTGTTGTTTAGAGCTTCAAAATCTTAGAACAGATCTCATACTTTATTTTTGTAAGATTTGAGTAGTTTTGATTACTAACACTTTTTTCTATGAATTGGTTGACGATCAATTTTGAATCTCCATAAATTTACAGTTTCTCGATTTCAAGTCTCTTAGCTTTCTTAAGGCCTAGGCAAAGAGCCTCATATTCAACTGTATTATTAGTGCAGATCCAAGTTAGTCTGCAGGAGAAAACCTTTTCCTCATCCATTGAGGATATTAAGACTATGCCTACTCCATCTCCATTCTTGCATCTAGCACCATCAAAGAAAAGTTTCCATATTTGGTTGGAATATGGGTCTACTTTGTGCGAAGAGGTGGAATTTATTTTCTCAGGTTTCATGATTGAATAACTTCTAAGGTTTGTTTCAATCATAGCATTGAATTTTTGGAGGGAGAAGTGGTATTTTTCTTGTAGCACACTCAGATATTCTTCCATTAAATTTAAATCTTCCAACTCCTTAGTCATTATGCTCATTGTATTGGCTTGCTTCCCTTCCTCTTCAATTATTTTGATACAAAAGGTAGATGGTTTTTCGTTGGATATTTTCATTGTATTCCCCTTGAATAGGATTTCTAAGTGTGAGTAATCCATAGACAGGTATCCTCCTATACTTACTATGAATTCTATGAATAGGCACATACCAAAATAAGGTTCTAAATCTACTACAACTACCTCTTGTATAACTTTAAGTTGAGGCATTCTATGTAGAACTATGGGAATATCTTTTATCACCCTTACGATTTTGATCGGAGTCTCGTCTAACTAAAAAATACCCAGGTTGCTTATGGTGTATTCCATCCTCATGATATCACACACAACTTTGGGTATTAAAGTAGTTGTAGCCCATGAGTATATCATACAATTATGTACCACTCAAGTCCCTGCTTTGCCACTTGCTGAAATCGAATGCTTCGCTGAAGAAGGGGCCCGAAATGTTACTTTGGCAAGGAGTTTGCCCGAAGTGGCTGGCTGTTGTTGGCGGGGTGCAACAAAATCTTCTTCCTCCCATACTTCGCACTGGACGGGTACTTCGCGGTGATCGGGTCCCGAAGTGTTGGTTCGGGGGAGCCTCGGCCGAAACGCCCCCTCTGCCTTAGACGTTTTTCCACTTTTCCAGCGAAACTTAGGCAATGGGGTGGCCGAAGTGGGAGGTTCACTGGTCAAGCATCCGAAGTAGCTGCTTCGCTGAGCTAAGGCCCGAAGTAGCAGCTTCTAAGAGATGGTTCGTCGGGGAAGTGGGCCGAAGTGGCACTTCGGCATCGTTTCTAGCGAAGCGGCCCATCTGCCTTACATTTTGCGATCAAACCAAAACTGGAGCTTCGCAGTTATATCGCCCGAAGTAGCAGCTTCGGCAGTCTTGTGGGCGAAGTGCCCCTCATGCCTTAGCCGGTTTTAAGTCCGAACTGGACTTGCACCTGTTTTTCTTTTGCGAAGCTGCCGATCCTTGTCTGTTTTCAGCGAAGCTGCTAGTTTCTATCTGTTTCCTGCTGGCGAAGCTACTTATACATATGAAATGAATACAAGGGGGCCAAGGGGCGGATACTAACGATGCTGGGGCACCATGAAAAAATAAAAAAAGCAAGGGAACAAATTCATGAAAAATAGGAAAACTTAACATAAAATTGAACAATACTTCAAAATCTTTACCCCTCAACAAAATGTGACAAAATTGTCAACATTCCTGGCGGCTCGCGGGGTATCGAGCTCGCCTCGATGCACGGACCCTTAGCCTTCATTCATTGGGCCCGGAGTCACCCCCGGTCCCTGCTTCAGTATGTTCCACCCCCTCTGGGGATTTTCTTGCTATTATTTCCTCTTCCTCTCCCCTCTTCTCATTAGGTACTCGTTCCTGCTCATGCTCTTGCGGCTGGGAGAGGCGATCGCGGATGCGTTCCATTGTCCGGCGGATGTGGGCCCAGGCCCCTTCTTGAAAGGGCTCGCGATCTTGGAGTGACTTGACCAGAACGCGGAATCGTTGAATCTGGTCTATGTCGGCGTGTTTAGCTCGCTCGCCCAAATCAGCTAAGCAGGCTTCAATCTGGCAATACCTGAAGATGAAGTCTGTCACTTGTGCCTCCGTTATTGGGTCCACCCAACCATCTATCTCCGAGGTGTCACTTTCAAAAGCAAGCCATACTGGCTTGAGTTCCTCCTTTAATAAAAGATTCCCATCATCATCTGTGAATCCGGGAAAGCCTAACCGCGAGAGATTTTGAAAATAGGCCAAGGAAGTGCGCTGCTCCTGCTCAAACGCGTCCATCAACCTCTTGGCCTTTTGAGCTTTTTTCAATTTCGAGAAAAAGGCACGGACAGTAGATTGAACAGTGGACCAGTCTCTCGCGGTCCGGCTCATGGCAGGGACTTGCAAATCTTGGTATTTAATACTTTGCGCCTCAAAGGCTAGACTTAGCCGGCGCCGTATCTCTTTCATTATTTCATCAACAATTGGCCCCTCCTGTGAAGAGGCACGCTGGGCTTCGGTGATATACAAAAGAATAGACAGGGCACTGGAGGCCCGAGACCTGAAGTTTCTTAGCAAATGAGCACGTATGCTCTTGATTCTGTCTCTGTTGAAGAGCTCCACACTTGTCTCCTTTTCATCCAACTGCTGCCGCATCTCACTGATTCGGGCTTCAAGCTTCTTCGCCCTCTCCTCTGCTTCTTGGTGTGCTTTTTGGTGATGCTCGGCAGCGCTTTGGAGCTCGGCTACTTGCTGTTTGAGGGCCGTCACCTCTTGCTTCATCTGTTCAGACTCCTTCTGAGCATCTTCTAGTTGGGCGTGAGCCCTCGCCAACTTTTCTTCCAGCTGCATGTTGGTGTTCTCTATTTCGTAGCGGCGCTCATTGAGATGCTTGGCGTGGAGGTAAATTGAGTCAATTTTCACGTGCATGGACCCTGTCTCATGCCCTACATCCAACTTCTCCAGATCCTTCACGGTCTCATAATATGAGTAATCCGAAGGTGTCATCTCTTCTATAGGTTTTTGGACCTTCGACACCTTCTTCACTTTGTGGAGTTTCATCCCCTGTCGGTCAAATACAGTGCATTTCTCAACTGTGGCTGGGGCTCGGGCCCTTCTCTTTCTGGCATCCTTGAGGTACTTGTCTGTGCTTCGTCGGGCCCGAAGCAAGCTCTCCGCCAGAGAGCGCTCTTCGATCATTGTCAACTCAGAATCCAAAGATGTTGGATCTCCAACCATGGGAGTGTACAGGTACAGAGCTTGATGGGGATAGTCCCCACTAGACGGATTGGTGACAGGGGTAGTGGGCACTTCTGCGGCTAAGGGCGAGGTGACGGGTTGCACTGCCATGACTGGGCTATTGGGGCCTGGGAGCGAAGAATCGCCCCCAGGCGGTTCGGAAACTGCGGGGTCGGGATGGACAGGTGGTGGTTCGCTGGTGGTGCCCCGACCGAGTAGTACAGAAGACGTGAAGGCATTGGGGGCAGCAGCGTAAGTGCCGAATGCGGCTTGCGTAAATTGGGAGGCAATGGAAAGTGAAACTTCTTCAACCAAAGGCCGCGAAACATCAAGAGAACCGGTTGATTGGGGGTTGCTGCTAGGAGACAGGGTAGACGTTGAAGGCCTATCGGTCGGGGCTACTACAGAAGGAACTTCAGAAGAGAGAGAAGGGGAGAGAGGGCGCGTACCTTCGTGCTCTTTGGTAAGAGCGGTGGAAGCGAAGTCCTGCGTGTTGGGGTCCTGACCGGTCTCTTCCTCTAGTTTTCCGCCATCCCCTACTCTTTGCTCATTGGCGTCCCCTTCCTCCTGGGTGTCATCTTCCACATTGACGACTTCGCTCTCAACATTGATAACCTCCTTCTCCTTCTGCAGCGGGGGTTCGGGTGCAGCTTCGCCAGCGCCTGTATCAATGGGGCTTTCAGAGGGACGCTCGCTGGCAGAACCAGAAGATTTGGTTCGGGGCCGCTTCGGGTGTGGAGGAGGCATTTGTGTCTCGACGGCCTTTTTCTTTCTTTTTCTTCTCTAGCTGTTGCACATCCTTCTCAGCAGCTTGACTAGGTCCCGCCACTGGTCCAACCCGTTGTTCTTGTTGTGCCCCCGCCTGTTCTTCTTCGTCTGAATGTTCAGGCGCTTCCTCGATCCTCCTTGGGCTCTCGCCAGAGCCTGGGGCACTAGGGGGCACAAAATCCGCGAAGGAGATGGGCTGCCAGGAATCAACGTTGGCGTCATATATTTCACAAAAATCTCCGTCAATGAGGAGAAAGGTGTCTGATTTCTGCTTTCGGTGGTGAACCCTCATTATCCACCACTCCGTCAACTTCTCTTCGGGCCATCCTTTCAAATTCTTTTTCATTTTCTTCCAGAACACCGAATCAGGGTCTGGAAATGGGTGCCGGGCTGGAACGTATTCCGCTTCAATTGGGTAAAAATCATGCCACGGGGGCAGAGCCTGCATGCGCTCGATGTGCCACTCTAGATCCCTCCCCGTCGGATTGTTACGTTGTTCCACGATTTCGGGATGTGGGCAGTTATGAAAATTTTTAAATCTGAGAAAATCCCTTATCACTCCCAAAGGATCGTACAACCACCGCTGGGGAATTTCCAGTAGGCCGAAGTCACTGAGCTTCAGCGCGAGGTAAGCGTGTTGCGAGGTGGCGAAGACTTCAATGACACCCATTTTGAAAGGGAACTCGCATGTATGCCCCCATTTTCTGCCGTGGCCATAAATCTTGTCTGTATAGTCACTCTGGCGAGCGACTTCCAATGAAAACAAATATTCATAAGTGTAATATGGAAGAAGAAAGGGTTTGCCTGTAAACCCAAATATGCGAACCACTAGCCCCTGAGTCAACTGGAAAACGTCGCCCAACATTTTGTGGATGACTGTCTCTAAGTAACGCGGGCACCCGAGGACAAGAGCCACACAAGAGCTCTAGGGCGCGTCCCAGAAATTGTTGATTGAAGACATAATAAGACTCGGTCTTTGCCAGAACCGAGGTCCATTGGTAGACCGGCAGCGGGGCTCCATTCTTGTCAACACAGTTGACAACAATATGGGGAAACTGATTGTGTGTATAATAAAAGAAAAGCCAAACCAAGAAGGAGCAAGGCCCGAAGTACTGGTCCGCTCCTGCATTCTTCAAATTCGTCAATCTGGTGTGCAGAGTACGGGCTACCCATTCCGCCCAATCAAAGAACACTGGGTTGGTGTTTGGCCTCGCTGGGTCAGGAGCATAAAACTCTCCACGAGAAATGCATTCGGCCAGGGAGACCTGCCAGGGGTATACTGCAGCGTCGGTGGATAGACCCGCCACCCAAGCTAGAATGGAAAAGATGTCTGGGTACTTAAATTTCTCCAGGGGCAACGGCATCTTGGGCAGGTTGCCGGCTGGGAGCCCCTCTTTCAACTGTCCCTCCATGAACTGCGTCATATAAGGAGCGGGGACATACCTGCCCGTCTGCTCATTCATGTTAACATTTCTAACCGTGTATCCCTGGGGCGGCCCCTGCCGAGGAGCGAAGGCCTCCTGTATATCACCGCGATAAATTGAGAAGAGATTATTTCCAGCGGCGTCGCGGACTTGCCTGGTCAGAGGCTGGTAGTTTTGGGCAATGGCGTAAATTAATTCAGGGCAATTGTGCACCGGGGTACATAGGTACCAGTACAACTGCGAATAGTAAGCGACAGTTCTTTTATGTTCTGTGGACACTCGGCCTAACATGTCATCAATCGTTTGCCGAAGCTCAACAACGCCTTTGGAAAGTACAGTGTCTTTGATACCCTCCCATCCATCGATGGGCGGATCAACAGGCTCTTCTTCCTCTGAATCTTCCTCCTCCATGATCTGTTTTTCTGCGAGGATGTCGAGTTCGGCTTTCTTGGGCCTGTGTTTTTTCTCCTCCTTAGACTTCTTCGTTTTCTCCACCCCCTCGTCTTTCGGTGCCTTTTCCTTCTCCGCAGTCTTCTTCCCCATCACAGCTTACGGGTAAGCACAGTGTTACGACGAATAGAGCTCAACGGGTGGGCTGGCGGAATTACAACGGAGTCTTGGCAGGGTTTTGACAACTTCGTGAGCGCTCCGCAAGCAAATATCCAGAGGGTAAATAATTCTCCGTGGGAGGTGCTTCGCTTTTATAAGCAGAAGCTGAAGTTGTCCTATTAATGGCGCCCACTGGAAATAAATGCCCAAATCGGGTTGGAGAGGATCGCATTGCCTTTTGATTGGTTGTCTGGCGCCGTCTACGAGAATCAAAGTACCTTAGAGATCGCACCCTGTCTCGAAACCTCAAATCCTCGTTGTCATTCCCCAAGGCACGAGTTTTTACCTTAACTAAATTCTCTTGGGACGTGTGCTGCCCCCCTTTCATTAACTTCGCGTGCCTTGGAAATTTAATCGGGCCGCCACCTTTGCACGCGCCCCAAGGCACGTTTTCAAACATGCTTTTTGTTCTCTAACGGCTTGAATCGGGCGCTTCGGCCAAAATTTGAGCGAAGCTCTACTTCGGCCCCTGAGGTGCCCGAAGCGGGCCTTTATATGTTTCTCGGTGGTTCGCAAACATCATGTTACTTTGCCAAGATTTGGAGCGAACCGGAGGTTCGGCTGGCCTTATGCCCGAAGTAGGCCTTCTAATATCGAGAATGAGCGAAGCAGGCATTTGTAGATTTTATTCCTTAGGTATACTTCGCAAGAAAGATGCTCACACTTGCTGCTTCGCTGAGTAACTCAGCCGAAGTGCCACTTCGGCACGAAAGTGGGCGAAGCTCCAATTTCCTTTGGTGACTTGGCGAAGCATCCTCCTGTTGTTTCTTCTAACTCTGGGTTGTGCAATCCTTCGTTTCATGACCAAACAACAGCAAAGCGTCGCCTACGTGAAGCGAAGCTCAGCCTGCTACAGATCTTATGCGATTTTTCTCATCATCGTTCCCGAAGATAGACCTTTTCTCGGCTTCAGACGCCTTTCTACTCGACCTGCCTTATCAGTCATTAAAGTATTTCGCAGTATATCTACTGATAACGGCAGCTTTGCCCGAAAATTGCCGAAGCGCATTGTTGTGCTTAAGCATTGGGCGAAGCTCAACCCTTTTGACCAAAACCTAATTGCCTTGCAGCAAAAGTTGTGAACCTATCCTAATTCTGCTTCTGACTCTAAAAAGGACTTGAAATAAATATATACATGCGAGAATAACTGAAAACAGGAAACGACAAAGCTATGTACAGGGGCGAAACCTTTTCGGTACCTCTTTTAATGGTGAAAGGCCTTCAGGTGAAGGCCGTTGACCGGGATGGGCAGAATCTGGCCAGTCATATCTTGCAGGATGAAGGAGTTGGCCTGATTAACTCGAGAAATTTTGAATGGGCCTTCCCAGAAGGCGTCAAACTTGTCGTGATTTCCCGGCTTGGCCTTCCATGAATCCCATTTCCACACCAGGTCTCCGACTCGGAAGGTGCGAGCAGTAGCTTTCTTCTTAAACCAGTTCCGGGTCGTCTCAGAGTGTTTCATGAAAACCTCATAGGCCTTTTCTCTGTCTTCTTCAAGCTGCAGTAGTTGAGCTAATCTGGCCTCCATGGGATCTAATTCCCCTCTTTCGTCATCTAACATCCAAAGTGTCGGTATTTCCACATGAGTTGGCAAAACAACCTCTTTGCCGTAGACCAGAGCATACGGTGAAGTCTTAATTGATTTTTTGACGGAGATTCGATCGGCCCATAGCGCTTGATCCAAGAGCAAGTGCCAGGTTCTTTTGTTCTTTTCCAGAAGCTTCTTCAGGATCTTCAACAGATTCTTGTTTGTTGATTCTGCTAACCCGTTGCCTTGCGGATAGTAGTTTGAAGTGGCCTTGAGATAGATTCCATACTTGCAGGCAAACTCGTTGATCTTGGCGCCTACGAATCCTGGGCCGTTATCTGTCACTATTGCTTCTGGAACCCCGAAGCGGGTTATCAAACCTTCCAAAAACGTGATGACTGTTTCTTGATCTGCATGTTTCGTGGGCACTGCTTCGGCCCACCTGGTAAAATAATCTGTCGCGGTCAGAATGAACTTGTGTCCCGCTGAGGAATTTGGCGATATTACCCCTACAAAATCCAATCCCCATTGCTGGAAGGGCATTTCGACTTGTATCGGTTCGAGGGGCATCGGTGCATTTTTACTCCGACCAGCGAACCTTTGACATTGTTCACATTTTTGGCAGACTACAAAAGCATCGGCAAAGACAGTGGGCCAATAGTAGCCCGCTCTGATTACTTTTAAAGTCGTAGGCCTTCCTGCGAAGTGGCCTCCCGATATCCCAGAATGAAATTCATTGAGGATTTTCTCCTTTTCCGTTCCCCTGATGCATCTCAGAAGGACACCATCAATGTTTTTAAAAAATAGCCCCTCGGGGCGCAGGACGTATCGACGAGATTGCATCCTGAATCTCCTTCGCTGTGAGGCGTTTAAATGCTCTGGACATCTCCCAGTGTTGAAGTATCTAATGATCTCATCAGTCCAGTCTTCCTCGCCCGTAGGTTGATCGATAAGGCTGTTTTCCGCTATTAGGTCATCCCATTGGCATGTTGTCACTTCGGCAGCTATACTCTTTGCCAACTCTTGGCACAATGCACGACCGCGAACCAGTTTGGTGGGCTTGATCTCAATATCAAATTGTTGTATTTTGTTGACCCATCCGGCCCTTTTACTGCCCATTTCTCCTTGGATGATAAAAATTCGCACGTCCAGGTGAATAACGTACACCGTGGTTCTGCTCTGGGAGACGAAGTGTTTGAACTTCCTCAGAGACCTCATCACCGCGTGCACTTGACGCTCTATAAAATTATATTTTTCTTCGTGAGGCTGGATCACCTGGCTCAAGAAGGCAATCGGGCGCTCTTCGCCATCATCTCCCTTTTGCGTTAGGACTGCTGCATAACTCTCAGGCTCCCCGACTGCATAAAGAATGAAATCTTTACTATAATCCGGGTTGATTAGCACGGGCGCCTGGGCGATTCGAGCTTTGATTTCTTCAAATGCCTCTTTTCTTTCCTCTGTCCAGACGAACTCAGCGTTTTTCTTCAAAAGCTCGGCCATCGGCTTGATGACTTGGGCGAAGTCGGGGATAAATTTTCTGACGAAATTAATCTGGCCGAAGAACGATTGCAGCCCTTTCTTGTTCATTGGGAGCGGGAGCTTGAGGAGTGCCTCTGCTCTGTCAGGGTCCACAGCGAGTCCTCTTTCTGAGATGACATGGCCTAGCAGTTTTCCTTCTTTCACCGCGAAGACAGACTTCTTCGGGTTAATAGAGATGCCGAACTCCCGACATCTTTCAAATATCTGCTGTAAGTGCGAGGCATGATCTTCCCTCTTATGCGAAAATACAGTCATGTCATCTAAATAGATGACGATGATTTTATTCAACAGCTCGCTGAATGCTAAGTCCATGGCCCTCTGGAACGTGGCCCTTGCGTTTGACAGACCGAACGACATACGCTGATAGGCGAACGTCCCCCACTTGGTAGTGAATGTCGTCTTATGTTGGTCTTCGTCCCTGACCCAGATCTGATTATATCCTGAAAAGCCGTCCAGTAGGGAAAAGCGTTGTGCTCCTGCCACCACATGGAGGATCTGGTCAATCTGCGGGAGCGGGTAGTGATCTTTCAAGGAGGCCTTATTTAGATTGCGGAAGTCGACGCACAGGCGAATGTCCCCATTTTTCTTCCTGACAGGGACCAGATTTGCGACCCAAGAAGAATGCTTTATCGGATAGATAATTTTAGCTTCAAGCATCTTCAAGAGTTCGGCCTTCATTAAGACTTCTATCTTCGGATTAACGGGCCTCTGTTTCTGTCTACAGGGCCTGACCCCTTCCTGCAACTCAATTGTATGTTGGATGACATCCCGGTCATAACCCTTCAGGTCTTGGTAACACCATGCCACGATGTCTGGGTATTTTTTACATAAAGACCGAATCTGTTCGAGCTCTGTTGAGGTACAATCTGTCCCAACTTTTATCACCTTCCCGGGTTCGAGCTCAAGGTCTCTGTACTGTCTTGCATCCACCTTGATCCTGTGGGAGATTGCCCTGTCATTTTGATCAAACAGGCTTTCTAGGGTGATTAGCCCCTTCGGGACATGATTGTTTTTTAACTGTATTAGCCCTTCATACTCTTCATCCTCGGGGCTTCTTCCTTCAATGGTGGCTGCCTCTTGAACTAGAAAGTTGATAATCTGCTCATCGCTGTCAAAAACCTGCCAGTGAGTATCTTTATCGGGTACGGAAGGTCTGTAAATAGTCCTCACCGCCTTGGGCTTATGCACCATTTCATCAGCTGGGGAGTATCTGGCCCCAATAGAGGCTAGGATATCAGCATGCCTGTTCTTCTCTCGCGGGATGGACTGGACGTTCAGCGATTCAAAATGCTCCAATAGGTCCCATACCCTGTTACGGTAGGCTTTCAGATAGTGCTTTTTGGAGATGCACTTATTAGTGATTTGCTTGCAGACCAGCTCCGAATCCCCAAAAATCTGTAGGTGCTTAATTCCCAATTTCTCAACCTTCTTCAGTCCTAAGCATAAAGCTTCGTATTCGGCTGCATTGTTGGTACAGCTCCAGGTGAGCCTGTAACAATAGTCTTTCTGTTCGCCGGAAGGTGAAACCAGGAGCACTCCTGCCCCAGCGCCATTTTTACATCGGGCGCCATCAAAAAACAGCTTCCATAACTCGTATTGGGCAGGGTCTTTACTCCTTTGAACCAGCCCCGCTGTCTTTTCGGGCCTGGTGATGGAATAACATCCCATTTCTGTTTCAATCATAGCATTAAAATCGGTTAATGAGAATTCATCTTCCGTACACAGCTCCCCCAAGGACTCCTCAACTAGGTCCACCTATTCTAACTCTTCAGTCATCAGGCGAACTGAATCATCCTTTCCTTCTTCTTCGGCCATATTCTCCATGAGAAACGTAGAGGGCTTCTCGTTGTATATCTTGACTTTCCTTCCCTTGAATGGGACTTCTAGGTGCGAGTAATCCATAGAAAGATAACCGCCAAGCTTGGCTGTGAACTCCCTTGAGAGGCACATGCTAAAATATGGCTCCAGGTCGACAACTACCACTTCCTGTATCACTACAATTTGGGGTACCTTGTGCAGTCGGATGGGTATATCTTTAATCACGCCAACTGTCTTCACGGGGGTGTCGTCCAGCTGAAGAACGCCCTGGCTACTTCGTGTATATTCCATGCCTATCTCTTCGCAAACGGCCTTCGGCATGACGGTGGTTGCTGCACCGGAATCAATCATGCAATTGTGAACAATCCATCCTTCCATTTGAAGAGATAGATAGAATGGGGGAGGTCTGTTTTTTCCAGTGATCGAAGTGGGCAAGGGCTGAGCTAAGACGGGCTGCGTTGATTTCCCTGCCTTCGCTGATTTTAATGATTCCTGTAGCAGGTCTACCTGCCCTGGAAGTTGCAGGGCATCATATAGGCTGATCTTGGCAGGAGTCTTTCTTAGCTCATCAACAATGTTATATGTTGTGGTAGTAGGTACCTCTGGCTCCTTCGCTGCCTCATACTTAGTGCGATATTGTTGTGTAGCTTCGACCCTTTGCCGTTTTGTTAATGACGGATACTTGAGCTTTTCCCTAGCTTGCTCCCTGGTCTCAACCGGTGGTGGAGCTGTGACAACTTGTTGGGACTTTTCCTTCGCTGGCGGTGGCTGAGGGATTTTACCAGGGGCCTTAGCTGGGGCTGTTCCTTGTGGCGAGTATACACCTTTAAGGGACCTATTTGGGCCGCGTCTACCTCAATAGTTTTTTTCCCACCCTTGGTGAGAACCGAAACTTGTTCCTCTTCTGAGATCGCGAGGTTATGATCTGCCTCCATAATTATGTTAACTTGACCGCCAGAGGTGTTGCCTGCCAGCGTTTGGACGTAGTGCTGATGTAACATACAAGTATCTTCTTCGTGCGGGTCATTGCACGTAGAACACCAGTGCACATAATCTGAAGTGCTTGGCTCTTCGCTGATGGCAGCATTCCTTGCAGGGGGTCTGCCTGGCTGAGCTGCCTGGTCTTTTGTGAGCGTTGGAGGAGGATAGGGCCTTCTTGGCAGAAACTCTTGTTGTGCTTGTTTCTTCTTCATGACAACCATATCATTAGATAATGTTCACACAGTGGAGTTCAGGGATTGTACTTCCTGCAATAGCTTAACTTGCACATCAACAGCCGCGGGTGCAGGTAATGCTGGAGGCGGCAATGAGGCCATTGTCGGGACTGGAGGTAAAGCGGGATATTGTGGCGGCGCAGGCAATGCCGAAAATGATGGAGGGGTCGGAGGCTGTGATACTTGAGGCGTGGGAAAATGTATTTGTGGAGCAGAAAATTGAGATACAGTCGGGTTCGGATTCCAAGGCGGAATCGGGTAGGCGGAAGATGTTGAAGGTTGCGGGGCAGCAGCACTGGGGTATTGTGATTGAGGAAAATCCAGGAATATTGGCGTCGACATTCTTGGTGGTAGTTTACCGATGGCAATCAAATCTGTTTCCGCCTTTTGGGCCAACTCGTATAGCTCAGGGAAGGTATTGACATTGGAGAATCTGATCATCATGCTGATATCAGAATTGAAGGCCCTGAGGTAATAGTAGGCAGCTTGCTCTGCTATTGGGCGCAGACCGACGGGTACCCTCTGCCAGGTTCGGGCGAACCTAACATTAAAATCAGCTATCTCCTCCTATGGGTGTCTTTGGATCGATGTAAACTGATGCAGTAGGGAGGAAGGGTCTGCCGACTCATTAAATCCCCTCATCAACTGTCCTGCTAACTGATCCCATCCAGTGATAGTGTCGGGTGGCAGGGATCTATACCAATAAAGAAGTTTTCCTCGGAGGGACAAAATCAACAGCCGGACCATAACCTCCTCATCCGTGATACTGTGAAGCGCAGCCAGAGAAGCAATGTCCTGGATGTGTTCATAGGTTGTCTTCCCCGTACCATCGAACGTGGGTATTGACTTCAGAGCAACAGGTGGGATTTGTGCCTGTCCTGCCAGATTTAACGGTCCTGCAGAATTCCAGGCTGGGAATAGCCTAGGCGGGGGCTACGGTAGCGGCTGCTGTTTGTTGCTACTATTGTTGTTGTTGTTGTTGTTGTGCCATGTTTGCGTTCTGATTTGGCTGATTAGGGGTGAGCAACAACTGGTTCGGCTGAACCAAAGTTCCCGAAGCGCCTGACTGTTCGCCAGGTAAAACTGTGGTGCTTTGGTGATCTGGAGAGTTCGGAGGGTTAGGAGGGATGCTAGTTGTTGTGCTGTCCGAAGTTGGACCTTGGTTGTCAACAACAGCCTCTTGTGATGACCCCTCGTTTAGAGAGATGTTTGGTCTGACTAGCCTAGGACGCTCCCCAAAGGCGTCAATATCAAGCTCATAGAACTCGGCTTCCTCCCCGACGTTCCTAACTCTCCATCTTGTATGCATGAAGGTACGGATATTTTAGTACCGGTCTCTAAGACCTAAGATTTTCACGTTGAACAGAGTCGCCAGATGCTCGAGTCTTATAGTACTGAGACGAGCATCAATTCTCAGTACCACTCACAAGGTGAGACTGACTGTCCCACCGGGCGTGCCAGAAACTGTTGGTCACAAATCCGCCACAGGAAAGGATTTTGTATGTCTACGCGCCCTAGACCTGGACCAACCTTGAAAGGCCGGAGGGAAGGGATGCCCTCCGTGCCAATCTCCGGAGAAGGCCGGCTCCTATACTAACTACTTGGGGTTTTAAGATAAGAGTGCAGGAAAGAGATTAAAAAGTACAGAAAGAAATGTAAATAGCTTGATATTGCAGTGGGAAAGAACAAGCAGCACAATAACTAGTCTATATCTAAACCAGCAACAATCAATACAGAAAATGTAACAGAAACTAAAACTGCATATGCTTCTCTATGTATCCTCTAAAAGAATTCCAAACACACTTATCTTCTAATGCTAAAATCCAGATTTCAGAATTACAGCAATCAGAAAAATAAATGAAAAGCAGAAATACTTGCCAGAGGCAGCATACAAAGAAGACGCAGATTCAGAGCCAAAGATCCTCTATATTGATGCAAAACGTTTAGCTACAGCAGCTCTTTAGCAATATGTTCCCCCCTTTTTTTCATTACAATGCATGGGTTTTTATAGAGGACCCTCCCTCTGAGCCATTAATGAACCAGATTTACAAGGACGCTAGGGCGGCTCCGAAAATGACGCTCGCCTTACTTCTACAATTGAAACCTCCCATCCTATTACTACAATTAGTTGCAGGGCCGCATTAGGCGGGGAAATTTGCATTTATGCGCCGCGGACGTGCCTTGGATTCATACCCCATCTCTGAATACGTGCCCCTCGGGAGTAGCGTTGTTGTCAGAAGCGGCCCTGGGGAAGCTTCGCTGAATTTGCACCCGAAGCGCAGCTTCGCAATGCAATCGGGCCGAAGTGAAGGCCAGGAGGATGGACAAAATCTTCTAAGTCAAAATGGCCTCATGAGGGGGTGGTTCGCTGAAATCTGGCCATGGAAAAAGCTTCGCAAGAAGAACCAGCCGAAGCGGGCACTTAATCTGATTCTGGCCGAAGTAGCCAGCTTCGCTGTAGAAGACGGGGCAACTCAACTCCCTGCTTTGCCACTTGCTGAAATCGAATGCTTCGCTGAAGAAGGGGCCCGAAATGTTACTTCGGCAAGGAGTTTGCCCGAAGTGGCTGGCTGTTGTTGGCGGGGTGCAACAAAATCTTCTTCCTCCCATACTTCGCACTGGACGGGTACTTCGTAGTGATCGGGTCCCGAAGTGTTGGTTCGGGGGAGCCTCGGCCGAAACGCCCCCTCTGCCTTAGACGTTTTCCTACTTTTCCAGCGAAACTTAGGCAATGTGGTGGCCGAAGTGGGAGGTTCGCTGGTCAAGCATCCGAAGTAGCTGCTTCGCTGAGCTAAGGCCCGAAGTAGCAGCTTCTAAGAGATGGTTCGCCGGGGAAGTGGGCCGAAGTGGCACTTCGGCATCGTTTCTAGCGAAGCGGCCCATCTGCCTTACATTTTGCGATCAAACCAACACTGGAGCTTCGCAGTTATATTGCCCGAAGTAGCAGCTTCGACAATCTTGTGGGTGAAGCGTCCCTCATGCCTTAGCCGGTTTTAAGTCCGAACTAGACTTGCACCTGTTTTTCTTTTGCGAAGTCGTTGATCCTTGTCTATTTTCAGCTAGTTTCTATCTGTTTCCCGTTGGCGAAGCTACTTATGCATATGAAATGAATACAAGGGGGCCAAGGGGCGGATACTAAAGGCACTGGGGCGCCATGAAAAAACAAAAAAAGCAAGGGAACAAATTCATGAAAAATAGGAAAACTTAACATAAAATTGAACAATACTTCAAAATATTTACCCCTCAACAAAATGTGACAGAATTGTCAACAATACCTCGGGTTACCCCTTTTTGTGGGAAGAGTTAAAACTAAAATGTGGTCGTTGGTGGTTGAAAGAATTCAGTGGAAGCTAACGGCTTGGAAAGGAGCTTTGCTCAGTCAGGTTGGAAAGGTGGTTTTAGTTCAAAGCATGTTGCAGAGTATTCCCATTTATTTTATGTCGTTGTTTCATATTCCTATGAAAGTGGCTTCTAAGATTGATAGTATATGTAAAGCCTTTTTGTGGGCTGGTCTGGAACTTAAAGGTAGGTTCCACCTTGTTTCTAGGGAGAAAATATGTAGAAGGAAATCTATTGGGGGACTGAACTTGAAGAGTTCTAGTCATATGAATAAAGCCTTGGTGGCTAAAATGGGTTGGAATATTACCTCTAATACCAGTAAGCTTTGGTGCTTTATCCTGAAAGCAAAGTACAGGTTTGATTCCTTTATCTCAAATGATTTACTCTCGGGCGGTTCAACGTTTTGGAATAGTTTGGTGAAATCAAGGGATTTTGTGAAGCAGAATTGTAGATGGATCATTGGGAATGGGAGGTCGGTTTTCTTCTGGGAGGATGTGTGGCTACGTGATCGGACGTTGAGCGAGGATGTTCATTTCAGGGAGCTTTTCTCCAATTCTAGGGCTGATGGGATGGTAAAGGTTTATGATTTCTTTGAGTTTTGGGTGAACAGAACTATCTGGGTAGATTTTCCAAGATGTGTGAGAAATGCTAGAGATCGTCATATGTGGGACATTCTTCGGGAAGAGCTTTGTTTCTGTGTTCTTCGACAAGCTAATGTGGAGGATAGTATCATTTAGCAAAAGAAATGTTTGGGTCTCTTCACTGTTAAATCTGCCTATAATAGCATTAGTGATGAGGAGGAGGCTTTATTCCCTTTTCGTGTGCTTTGGATCAAGCACCTTTCTCCTAGGGTGAACATGTTATTCTGGTTGGTAGCTCAAAATAAAATTCTCACGATTGAGAACCTTCATAAACGTGGTTGGTGTTTGGTTAATAGGTGTTATCTTTATCATTCCACCTGGGAATTGACATCTCATATGCTTCTTAATTGTAGTGTGTTTAGAGAAATTTTAATCTCTATTTTGGGGCGCCTAGGGGTGGATTGGGTTTTCCCAGATTCGGTGCTTGATTGCATTCTTCAATGGGATCCTCCCTTTTGGTCTCCCTGACTCAAATGTTTTTGGTGCTTTCTGCTCCCTCATGCCATGTGGGGAGTCTGGAAGGTGAGGAATGCTAAGGTTTTTAGAGACAAATATTTTTCTACCCAGATCCTGAGTAATCGCATAGTGGGTAAGACTATGGAGAATGTGGAGACTACATGTGCGTTTGTGGATCTTCCTGAGGCTTCCTCTCCCAGTGAAATTTTGATTGAAAGGGGTTTGGGGTTTGGCCACATGGACCGCCCTCCTCCAGCTCCCAATCTCAGAAGTTTTATTAGATGGAAACCTCCACCCATGGGTTGGGTCAAATTAAATTTTGATGGGGCGTCTAAAGGTAATCTAGGCTTGGCTGGTTTGGGAGGGGTCATTCGTGATCACAAAGGGAATTTTTTGCTTGCCTATGCGGAACCAATAGGAGTGTGCTCTTCTCAGGTGGTGGAAGCGAGGGTGAAATTTATGGGAATTTCTCTGCTAAGAGAGTTTAATTTTCAAAGAGCCATTATTGAAGGTGATTCTCAAAATATTGTCAGAATGTTGATTGGTGCCTGTCATATCAGTTGTAAGGTGGCAAATGTTATTGATGAGGGAATTGCTATGTGCCATGACCTGGAGGAATTTTAAATTATGCACACTTTCAAATAAGGAAACGATGTGGTAGAATTTATGGTGAACGTGGGAGTCTATCTTCATATATACATTGTATGGCAGAGGGATTTCCCTTTGTATCTTATCAACCATGCCCAGTTTGATGTTCTTTAATTGGTGGTGTATAGTGGGGGCTTTTGTGGAGGGCATGTTAGGTGTTGGGTGTTATGGTCTTCGCGTGAGTGTGGGTCCCTTTTTTCCATGTTGCATGGCCAAGCCTCCTTTTCAATTTTTCCCTTTTATTTTCTTTCTAACCCGGTGCTTGCAGTGTCAGAGAATGTCTCAAAGATCACGTGTGATCTGTTGGAGGTTGATGGTTACCCAATGTCTTATGTTGGTTGTACTTTTTTGGATGGGCTTGGGTTTTCTTTTGGGCCTTGGGATGCCCTCAAAGTGCTTTATCCAAGGCTCTTTATTATCCCTAGATTGGCATATCCAAATGTGTTTGCATTGAGGTGGCCTCCTTGTTTTTATTTTTGAATGGGCCTAGGGTTTGGAACGTTATTGTTTCTTGGGATTCATCTTCTTTCTGGTCGCCATTGGTTCTTGCATCTAGGGAATCCTTCCTTTTATGTGTCACCTTTGGTGATGTTTGTGGTGAGGTGGCTTCCTATTGTTACTCCATCCATCTTCCCCGCTTCGCCAAGTGGAGGCTACCCGATTATGGTTGGTTTTCTTTTGAGGATCAGTTATGTCCCTAATGTTATTCGCTCTCCTCTGTGATGGTCAATCCTTCCAACGAATGTTTATGAGTCCAGTATGGGAACTATGTATCTGTGTGTCCCAAAATATTTTTTTGTCCTTCGATGCTTAATCTGAGTCCTTCTGTTAGTCCCGATGTTCACATGTTGGTGATGGATTTCTGTAGCACCTTTGACTTAGGAGGCTCCTTCTGGACTGGTGCTAGTCTTGGGGGTGTTTTAAACCCTGGTTCGGTGTGGGCCTGACTTTATCTTCCTGAGAGCGATAGTGAGTTTTCTTCTGAGTCCTTCTCATGGTTTGCTATTCTTGTTCCCCCGTGGTGCTTTAGCTTTTGTTTGATGATGGGTAAATCCAAGGCGGGTAAATGTAAGTCTGTTCTTCCTAAGTCTAGAATTGAACCTACGACCTTGGTGGCCGATGAGGAGGTCTTGAATGTTTTGAGGGTTGGGGGTCTTCTAGATTGTATCCAAAAGTTCCATGGCCACAACCCTATTCTTTCTAAGTGGATGGTGGTTTCTTGGAGGGAGGGGTGGGTTCGCGTGGGCTCTTGGTCTTTTGAAGTTTTGGTGGAGCTTGTTGGCCACACCACTGGTTTAATCATGGATGGTGCTACGCATAATAGGGAGTGGCATTCGCTAGTGCAGGAAATGAGATACTTTTTGGACGAGGATGAATTTTTACCTCGTATCCAGAATGGGTTTAGTGCCAAAGATCTACCAGTGCCCTAGAACAGGGTTATCAGGGTGATCATGGACTTCTTTATGATGGATTCATCGTACGAGATTGTGCGGAGCTTTCATGCTATGTTTTTGAACCATCTCCGTAGGTAGAGGTGGATGAATATCCCACTGTTTCTTTTCCAATCACTCCATAGATCGATGTTAGTTGTACATAATGGAAGAGGTAAGGTACCTTTCCATCAGGGGTTGGTGCTTCTCCTGTTTGAACGTGTCGCATTGGAAATGGGGGTGGCTACTGATGAAATTCTTAACTCCCTAAACTCCATTCCCATTCTGGTGCATAGTGATCCTTTGTTGTTATCAGATGATGGTGCCAATTTTGAGGATGAGTTGGAGCACTCTTCATATTTGGTCTCTGGGTCGGGGAAAATGTATGTGAAGGGCTTCAATTATGTCAAGGGTGTGTGGGGCTCTGCTGCGAGGAAGGCCTCTGATGTTGGGGGGATATCCCTTTGGTTCCTCCTATTTCTAATCCGATTGAGGTGAGTACTTCTGATGGTGTTTGCAGGGGGAGAGTTGGGGTTCGTAAGTCTTCTTGTTTGAGCGGAAAAAAGAGTACTTTGAAGTAGTCTTCCCCTATCTCTAAGATGAACATAGTGGACGAGGTGGTTGAAGTCCTTCCTAGAACTGTGACCAAAGACAAGTTTGTTAATGATATGTATTCTCAAGGTAATTTCGCTGTTAAAAAGAGTGTCATTCTTCACAGTCTCCGTTTGTTGGAGATTAAACAATGCGCTGTGTGGAGTTCTATGAAGATGGCGCTGGATTATTCTGAGGAGGCGACTCAGATATCGAGTGGAATTATTACTGAGATTGACTCTGTGATGTAGAACCATCTCGATTAATTCACTGGTCATCTTGGGTTCTATGGCTCTATTGGATCCCTCTTTTTTTGTGTGTTGATTCAGTTTGTGTTTTTGATGTGTGTTTTGTTGTACAAGGTTTAGGGGCCCCTTTCAAAACCCTCTTTTTCTTAATATTACCAAAAAAAATTATATATAAGAAATATTTTGTGCAATAAGTTCAGTGACACTACAATTCAAACGGCTACGCTAATGAGCAGCTCCAATTTTTCATTCCTAATTGTCAGAGAACTGTTGATGCGATATAATTCACTATTATATTTTTTTATTATCACCAATTCCTATCCTTCAACATGATATGATGTGATCGAACTGTACAGAATTGAATGAATAGTTTTTTTGATTGGTATAAAAGAAAATAATTATTAGTGTAAGGGTTTTGATAGGATCCCAAAATCTTAATACATTAAAAATGGAACTGAATTACATCAGGTTTATTAACAATCTTGACATAGTCTGCTGCAATAATTACGAATTTCAAAAAAACAAACATACAGGATCATAAAAATAGGGGGGTGGTCCCACCCTGTGGTTGATTCCATCCCGCGGGAAGACCCTGTAGACCGGGACCATCCTTCAGTTGTTGCCGTGGGTGGTGCGAGTGTTCATTGTATCCAGGTAGTCTCCAAATCGTTCGTCACCTGTTGGACGACCGTCCACTGAAACTTTGACTACTTTAGCAATCGCAGAGAGGGTGGCCATAGAACTATTCAGATAACTGAGGATCACAAAACAGAGGATACTCTTATCGGATGAAATCATCACAGTCATTGAGGATTAAATGAATAATTCGTTTGATGGCGTATAATTCAATTGGTGGACTTATAAGTGAGACATAAAATAATATGTATTTCTCTGAAGAACTTTATATAATAATATATTTGCAGTAAACATTATCTTTGGTGCATGCAACAATATAGGGGAAGCTGAGTGACTCTAATTAAAAAAATTGCCTCGAGCCCAAAATAGGAGCTAAGGAGACCTAACAATGTGTGTGGGGGAGACAAAAATATGCCATGTCTTATTTAAAAAAATTGCCTCGAGCCCAAAATAGGAGCTAAGGAGACCTAACAATGTGTGTGGGGGAGACAAAAATCTGCCATGTCTTAGGAGCTAGAGAGACCTAACAATGTGTGTAGGGAGACATAAAAATCTACCATGTCTTAGGAACTTGATTTTATTGATTATGAATTGCTCACAACTTAGAACTTCAAGCTTACCAGAAAAAAGGAGAAATCTGTGAATAGCAGTGCGAATCTAGACAATAAAATAATGTTATAAACATTTAAGCGCGTTACTGAAGAATTGGGATTTTTTTATTATTATTATTGGAACGAATTGGGATCTTTCTAAAAGCCAGGCCGCAGTTCATTATAGAAAAAAACTCATCAGAAAAATACCATGTCAGATTGGTGTTTGCCATCTTGGAGTCTTATGGCCTTTGGAGCAGGCCAAACATTAGATATGGTTTCATCTGGGTAGACCAGTTGACAACAAATACTTAATAACATTGACAAGAATGTAAACATAAAAATATTTTAAATCATCATTCAGTATTTTAAGCTTAATTGATTTGCCAGACCCATGATTTAGTGTAAATGTTAAAAACAAAATATTTTAAAACTTGAAAATTAATCTCACACAAAATTAATTATATTTAAATTTCATAATGGTGTTTACTCTAAACCAAAGTTTCAACATGTGTAGATTTAGCGTAAAATATGCACCATTAGGAGTAGATTTGGTGGAAAACTACAGCAACAGAAGCAGTTATGGAGTGAACAGGTACAGATCTGTTATTTGTGGGCTTCATTATCTAGTGAAGGAAATGAGCAATGGTGAGAGCATTGGCAGGTTAGGCACAATGCATCTGGAGCAAGAATTGGTGATGTGGTGGGATTGTAGAAGCTGGCACACCCTGGGAAGGTAGACTCTATTGTCCCCTTCGATGCGGGTGCGCGTTCTTGGGAAGACATTGTGAGGAAGGAGCAGGCCAAGAAAGCTATCTTGTGGCTGGAGAACGTTAAGCTTTGTGTTTCCTCGGATCTTCTGAATATGTCCTTAGAAAGAGGGGCATGCAACCTAGTTGAAAATATTTTGGGTTCGTGGCCTGATATGGATTGCGTTCAGCGTTGGGCTTAAATGAAATGGAAACTGCAAGGTTATTTTGATGTTGTTTCCCTCCCTATGGGTTTCTTCCTAGCCAAGCTTAGATATGAAGAGGATATGGAAAATATTTTGTTGGGAATCTTGGTTCTATGACAACCTCTTCCTACAAATGGGGCCCCGATTTTAACCCTAGCATCCAAAGTTTCAATATGGTGCCACTTTGGGTTAAGCTCATGGCACTGCCATTTTATTATTGGCATGAAGACATTCTACTCAGTATTGCTAGAGGAATTAGTAAGTTGATCACAATGGAATCTGCTACCAGGAACCAAGAACCAATCGAGAATGATCTACGCGAGAATGTGCATAAATGTGAATTTGGAAGCCGATCTTCCAAACTCCATTGAGTTGTTGTTTGATCTTGGGTCTTGGATTCAAGCAATTGGGTATGAAAACAAACCCCCATTCTGCTCATCTTGTAAATGTTTGGGTCATTCTTCTGGGTCCTACCCCAACTAGAAATTTTGGCAACAGAAGGAGGCTAGGGATCCATCCTCTTCAAATGTGGTTCATCCTGAACCAATTTTTTTTAATATGAAGTCTGTTGAAAAATATTGCTCTGAGGTAGAAGTAATCATAGGCCAACGTCCTCTTGGACCCCATACAACTTCTCAAGATGAGCTTCCAACCTCTCTACAAGCAGAGCATCTACTAGAATCTAAGGTGCAGATACAACTAGAAGACAATATTTTAATTTCAAAAGTGCAGAAACATCTAGCTTCCACCTAGGTGCCTATAATTTCTATGATATAATATGTGGTATCGACACTTAAAGCCCAGGTAAATATCTACTTTGCTAGTACCTCTTTTGTTTCTCCTCTTAAGAATTCAAAATTAGTTTCGTTAGAATCTCTTAAAGAGCTATCAATAATTACGGTGTTTTCTCAAGTTAGGGCAAGTGGTGAGGTTATCCTGATAGCTAGTCCTTAGAAAATGAGGGCTTGAAGACTCTATCCTCAGAGGGTCTATTCAAATATTCAGGCAATGTTTCCAAAAAGAAACTCCTATCTCCCAACATGAGGTCAAAGACAATAAAACAGAAAAAAAATGTAATCTTGATGTAGGGGTGGAGGGTAAGGTGGAAAGACTATCCATTCAGAAAAATAGAAAAAAGGAAACGAAGAAGGAAATTGTAAATGGTGTTTAGACCACCCTAGAGAAAAGATTCAAAAAAACTTAGACGAGATTCCTCTTAGAGACTACCTAAAAAATTCCTTTGGAGGGGGGAAGAAGCCCCATCCCAAACTTTCAAAAAGAAATATATTTCATTAAATATAAGAGGTTTTAATGGCCTCTAGAAGCAAAGAGTATCTCTTCCATATGCTAGTCCTTGTTCCTGATATCAAGTGTAGTGGAAAAATGTTTGTTCTTGAGAAACCTTTTAATATGTAGTTTTATTTTAGGGTTTTCATTGCAATCGTATTGCCTGTGTTGGCTTTTTCGGTTGTTATCTATTATGTAATTGTATTCTCTTTTGTTTCTCGAGTTCTTAATCTAGTATCCCTTTCTAAGGTTGAACTTGGATGGTTCTCAGATTGGCTTTGTTCTGTGCTTCTGTTATCTTTCTTTGTGGTTGTGATGTAAAAGGTTTGGGGACCCTTTCAAACCCCTTCTTCCAACTTATCAAAAAAATAATTTAAATTTCATAATTAATAAATATATACTTGATCAATGGAGTGGGTCTTCCTTGGGCTACTGATAGATATTATTGATCAATGGGTCTATGTGCATTTTGATCCTTTTCGTCCTTCAGTCTTCCCCATTTTTTCTAGGTTATCTAGAAGGAGAGGAACATAAGAGTGTTCAAAGATATAAAAAGAAGTTCCAAGTCTGTTTGGCTAACAATTCTACTAACAGTGGTGGAAAACATGGGATATATGTTCTTCTTGGTAATTATATAAAGGAGGAATTAGATATTTTAGAGAAGGTTGGTTTAAATTTAGTAGAGTCTACTTGATAGCTCCCTCAACTAGATCTTTCATTCAATGGTAGCCCCCTTCCTAATTGGATAAAGCTCAACTTTGATGGGGCTTCAAAGGGTAACCTGGGTAGTATCGGTGTTGGTGGCCTCTTTAAAAATCATAAGGGAAAAATTATCCTTGCTTACCCTGAAAACTTAGGTTCTCACACGTGCCATCTAGCTGAAGCATAAGCCCTTTTCCAAAGAACTGCTTTGTTAGCTGAAGGTCATTATCGAAGGTGATTTTTTAAACATCATTAATCGTTTTTTTGGGTCTCAATCCCTTAGCTAGGAGATCTCAATCCTTTAGCTAGGAGATCTCCAATCTGAATGAAAAAGCCAAGGGATTTTGTCAAAATGTGGAGGACCTCCAAGTTAGACACACTTTCAAATAAAGTAAAGTAATATAAGTGTGAATCGCTTGACGAACTTGGGTCTAAGGCAGACTAATCTCTTCATTTAGAGGGAAAATTTCCCTATTATTATGGAATAGGTGGTTCAAAGATGAAGGCTAATATAAACATTGTGAGATCTTGTTTATTTCAGGGAATTGAGGTCCCGCTAGCCTTTTAGAATTACACTTTCGTATTTTAATTTTTATTACGCTCTTTTTGGGTCAACTTTTAGAATTACACTTCATATTTTAATTTTTATTACTCTCTTTTTGGGTCAACGTTTATATAATTTCAGTATTGGATTGGGTAAAAACCTGTCCTGGCTCTTGTTCTCCAGAACCGGTTTGTTTTGGGTGAAGTGTTGCCATTTTAACACTTAGGCTAGCAGCTGTAGCGATTGGACTATTGTAGTAGAGCCATGGTGTTCACGTGTTGTTCACTTATTGGTACTTTCAAGGTGGCCACTTCTTGGACTGAAGAGCTAAAGCTAAAGTCTATGATGGAATGGGAGATCAAATAACCGATGACCCTTGGAGAGCAAAAGAACGCTGACAAAATGAAGGAATCCTTCTGAATGCCTTTCTTGGGGTTCTGCTGATGCTTTTTTTATGGGTTTATGTTTTGGTTTTATCAGTCCACCTTTTGCTATTTGCAATTTACTTTTCTGTGTACCTTCTGGATTAGTTGGGTTGGTCCAAGGGATCCGAAGATCTTCATGTGGGTTTTGTTTTCTTTTCCTTCTGCTGGGTCTAGTCTGCTGAAATTAGGCCCCTGGGTGACCTGAGTTTAATCTTTTGCTGCTTTAAACCCATTTCTGAGTTTGTAAATACACCCCTTCTTTACCTATAATATAATATAATATAATATAATATTATTTATTTATTTATTTATTTGATCTATTCGTTAAATGCATATAGACTTACCTCTCTTCGTAACCTTAAGATGCTCTACTTAGTCCTTTTTTAAAGTGCAGAACAACCTTATGAGATAGTTGTGCACCCAAGACACTCCGTTAGAAATACTAATTTAAACTATGTTTCTAAACATAATGTTTTATTATATATTATTTAAACTAGGTAGAAACTTTATCATAGAAATGTGGGCTCTGAAAAAGAGATGTTTATTGTCTGTCAGGTTAATAACATCGAGTTGGTAAAGATGAACGAGCGTTATGAAAATCTGAGTCGTCTATGCAGGTAATAAGCGATTTGATAGCCTATTTTTGTCGATTTAAATAAAGGGAAAAATAAAATTAAAAAAATTGAAGTACATCATGGTTACATGGATTCATACTAATCCAATTGTTTTCATTTTCAGACAAATGAATGGTAAAGAGTTGGAAGGCATAGAGTTGAAAGAGCTAGAAGGGCTAGAAGATGGACTAGAACGAGGACTCAAACGCATTAGATCAATTAAGGCAAAACATATAAGTTAATTTTTTTAATATTATTTGGAAAAAAAAAAAATATTTTTCTAAGAAGAAAAAAAAAAAAGAAAATCAATTAAGGGCAAAAAAAAAAAGTTGTTTAAAAAAAAAAAATTTTTAATATAAATTTGTAATGGCAAAATATACTGTTCTTTAAAGTTCAAAAAGCAAAACGTTTATTTTTTATTTTTAATTTAAAGATCACAATTGGCGTATCATTATTCTCATTTAAGATAGAGCATGTGATGCCATTCTTTTGCAGGGTGAAATGCTTTTGATGCAAATGGATGAGCGCACTCAAAAGGTTATACCCTAACGGCATTCCTTTCTTTCAATGCTTAGGTCAGATAGATTAAGAATGGTATAGAGACTTTAGAGAGAGGGGAGCAAGTCTGGAGAGAAAGACTAAGAGTTAAGAAGTTTACACTGACTTTAACTTAGCTGTGGCCAGGAAATGCAACAATTAGAGGAAAATAGTAAGTTGCATCCACAGGTGAGGCAGGTATGAGGACGTTTAGTATGAGAATGAGCTTATTTCAATCTCAAATTATGTTAATGCGTTCTTGTGCTTAATAAAAGTTGATTCATGATTCCCAGATACCAATAACAGCATTCATCAAAGAAAGAACTGGTCAAGACAACGAGACTTCCTTACAGTTAAGGTATATATATTTTCGAACATATCCAAATGACTTATATATCCACGCTTATTATTTTATAACACTGGGAGGTTGTTACAGGTTATGATATTTGAACCGGCCGATGAGGAGATGCCCTCAATAGGTGTGGTATCAACTTCATTTATTTCTGTCTTGACATTAAGTCGAATAAATAAGAAGCCTTTGAATCAAGGAAAACCCAAACGTTATCTTCAGCTAGTCCTTCAGTGTCTCAAAGGATATGCTCAAGTGGTTTATATATAGAAATTAATATACTGTATATCAGATGTATTATGAATCAATATATTATATGGTTTTCACTGGGATATTTTTGTTAAATATCAAAAATATATTATTTACTCATAAGTTAATTAGTTCAGATTTAATAGCTTGTGTTTTTTTAAAACATATTTGTCATCAATATTATCTTTTATTTTTTTAAATTTTATATTTTTAATTAAATGTTTTTATCAATAATGGATAGATATCTAGAATAATTTTATTGTTGATTTAGTTTTTTAAATCTGTTTTTTAATAATATTAATAATAATTTATGAATTTTTTCCATTAAAATATATCTTTATTCTTTTTTAATAGCAATTTTATTAATGCAAGAAGTGTCCTTGCATCCTTGAAGCTTGATATGATTTCAAAGCAAGTGAGGAAAATTTTACTTTTAATATTTTGAAAATGGGTTAGCGTTATTAGGGTTTCCTTTTGATATGCCATCAAATTTAATGTTTTTTTTTGTTGTTGGTAAAAATTTATTGAATCAATAAAACCATACAAGAAATAGAGAATCCCAAAACAATAACCCTTACAAAGGCTAGAAGAAAGAGACCCCAAAACCACCGAGCACCCGACCAAAAGACACCCAACAACCTCAACCAGGTATATTCAAAGCAAGCAAATTAGCAAGATGATGAGAAAATCCAATGGGAGCTAATCACATTCCCTAACATTCCAGTTTCCTGAAACTTAGAAGCCCATTTTGCTAAGCAATCAGCCACACCATTCCATTCTATGGGAATATGAACAAAGGAAATAAACTCCAGATACCTACAAATTTGAATGGTCTGTCGAGTAACTAACGCCAACTCCCAATAAACATTAGAAAGATTATGAGTATTCAACAAATTAATAATAATCTGAGAGTTTGACTCATAGATTATCTTATGCAATCCCATAGCATAACCTTTTTCAAAGCAAAACAAATAGCAAGGTTCTTCATATAATTATTAGTTTAATTCCTCTTATAACAGGAGAAAATGAAAAGAGTTGCACCACTACTATCTCTTCCAACACCACCAATATTTGCATACCCATGATTCCCTCTGAAAGAGCCATCAGTATTAATCTTAAACACCCCCCAAGACAGAGGATGCCATCTACCATCTCTCTACACTTTTTGGTTGAGGTATCTCCTTCCAATCGATAAAGAAGTACGAGGGTCATTCTCACTAAACCTAGGTCCTGCATCATCAAAATATCAGACTGCTCCAAAGGAAGACTGATCTGACATTTAGAAGAAATAGTTTCTTGGATCATAGCAATAATCCTCTGCAAAAAATTATAAACAGTTAACTTTCTACCTTGAAAAATTCTTTGATTTCTTTCAAGCCAAATCTACCATATAATACATGAGGGACCAATACTCCATGCAACTTGAAGAAAGAAAACCTTAGAAGGAGGTCTTTCTAAAATCCTCCAAAACTCAACAAGAGAAGAAGCATGAAAGCAAAACTATTTTCACACCCTCCACCAAAGATGCCAAATTTCCTGCACAAACAAACATTGTAAAAGCAAATGCCCTAAAGATTCCTCACTATTCTCACAAAGGAAACAAAATGAAGGGCCCTAAAAATTCCTCTTTTGGATATTATCCCAGGTAATATATTTATTCCTAGTAGCCAACCACAAATGAAAATAGCATTTGGACCAGGAACCTCCTCATCCCCAAAATGTTACCTATCTAAAACACGATAACCAGAAGCCACCGATAAAATCCCTCTAGGATCCGAATACCAAGCCAAACATCTTCATCCTATAAAGAAGAGCACTCCCTAGTAGTATGCACCAACTCTTCTCTATCCTGAACAGAACCACCTATCGGCCAATCTCTAGGATATTTCCACTAAACTACCTCCACCTGCCCAACTCTTTGGCAACTTTATAATCCATCACCCTGTACCAACCAGTGACCAAGAAAAAATTACATAGCTCTTGAAGATGAGGAAACATAGATAAAATTTTAGGGAAACCATCCCAAGAATCATGCCAGAAAAGGGCCATCAAATTTAATGTTAATAAATTCAAGATATTTTTATTTTACTATGGATTGATGTAAATACTTTGTGCAAACTCCATTTTTATAGATGATCCTTACATGTATATTCAAATCATGTAATGAGGATGCTACCATATATTTTTCCACACCTCCTTCTATGGTGCTCACCATACCTATAAACACTCAACAAGAGAGTCAATATTTAGCTTTGAAACAACTAAATCAATAGTTCATCAACTCTTCCAATATCGAATGAATAACCCAACATGTTCTCTTAATATTTAAAAGGTAATACAAATAATAAAAGCAAAATGAAAATAAAAAGGAATTAAATGATTTAATTTTTCTACATCCTTGTCAAAAAAAGCATACCTAAAATGCTCATGATATCATCCTTCATACAAACTATCATTGGTAAGAATTTTCTCTGAATTTCTAACCAAAGGAATCCAAGGCCTTATGGAGGGGTTTAGGTAACTAATATTCTTCCAAGGAAAATACTTGGGAATAAAATATCCTAATTTTTTAAAGCTTTATACCCTAACTTGATTGAATATCTACTCTCCTTGATATGCTTTAAACCAACTTATCCATTCATGAAAATGGAAAAATAGAACTCTTGAAGCATCTTTTAGAGCTCTTCTATTGCTTGTTTGACATCCTCTTTTTCAATCAAATTCCAAATGGAAATCCAAGTCTTTAGATTATTACACATATCAATGTAATTTTTTACTTTTGAAACTATACAAAGGCAAAGAGGCCCCAAGCAATGGTTACCATTGTGAATCAAGAAAAAGAGTAATTGAATCAACCAAAATAAGCATGATTTTTTTTTATTAATAATCCTTCTAATATGATTTTAAACTAATTATACTCTTTATATTTACTACCAAACTCATAAAATTTTACTTTTAAAATGTTATCCCACCAATATCCTTTCATATCAAATCATATCTTATTTAAAAAGGAAGAATGTGAACATCTCCTAACATAATTTCCAAATAAAACAATTTTGAATCTTGGTCAAATTTAGCGGTTATTCCTATTTGTGATCATAAAAGTGATGTCAGAAACATGCATAGAGTACAATGTAGCATTTTTGTATTATGCTTGTGTGTATGTGGTAATATAAATGTTAGTTAATATACTGTGTGGTTTTATTAAGACATTAAAATATCAAAATATATTATTTATTATTATGTCAAGTAGTTCATATTTTATAACTTGTTTTTTAAATCAAATATCTTACCACTAACCTATGCTTTTACTCTTTCAAACTTTAGATTTCTATAATTATGATCGGTATTCAACTTAATTTTATTGTTAATCCAGTCTCTAGGTTATTTTTTTACAATATTAATAATAATATATGAATTCTCTTAATTAAAATATGTTTTCATTCTTTTTTAATAGTAATATTGATTCATATTGAACGACATTAGCGATGAAAGATTACTCAACTTTTGAGGGTACCCTCATTTGAATCTTACTAGGTGATACATGCATGCATAGTTGCAAGAAATTGTAATACCACCATGTCATCATAATGTGGTATGGGTGGGGTATGCTTCAATCCCATATAACCAATTAAAAAATAATAATATTGATTAATGCAAGAAGTGATGTAGCATCTTTAAAGTTCTATTTGATTCAAAGTAAGTGAGAAAAAATTACTTTTAATATTATAAATATTTGCTATCATTTGGGTTTTCTCTTGAAGTACCATCAAAATTAAAGCTCGATGAACCCAAATTTTGGACAATTACATTTTACCATGGATTAATGCATATACTTTAATTATAGATCACCCTTACATGTATATTCAAATCATGTAATGAGGATGCTAGAATATCTTTTCAACACCTTGAACTTCCCATAATGAGCATGATGTTGATAAACACTTAATAAGAGAGATAAATTTTAACTTTAAAACAATTGATTCAATAGTTTATCAGCTATTTTCTCCTTGCATGTAATAGGGATCTGTGGAGAAGTTTCACCTAGAAATTTTCAATAATATTTGAGGGGAAAAACTATGAATGTATCAATGTTTATCTTCAAATATCTGGAAAGAGCAACAACTCGTGCAAAAAGGTGATTCTTCTAGTCCTTACCATAAAGGGTTAATAAAATTGATCTTTGATTATATTTTTTGAATAAAAGCAAGGTCAATTCTATGAATGTTGAAGTGGCTCTTGGAAACTTAGTGTCTAGGAATTCGTTCGAAGCTGGTAGGGAAATTTCTACCCTTGTTCTTGTTGAACTGGTTTGAGTGGAGAATGATGGAGGGTATGTTGTTATGGAGGTTGGAGAACCAAGTTAGAGGCTAGTGGTTAAGGTTGGGGTCCAAAATATTCCTAAGGAAAAATATAAAAGTTACAATGTTCAACCCATTTCAAATCCAAGCAATTTAGAAAATATCAGTCTACTCTTGTTATTCATGACTTAGAGGAGTCAGAGGAGTAATCTTTGGTTCAAACAAGAAATGGGAAGATAAGGCAATTGAGTACCCTTGTGGGGAAAAATAAAATTAAAAAATCTTAGGATGGTCACAAGACTCCTTGTAAGGTGGTAAAGTCTATTAAGGATTTGGTGAAGTCCCTTAGAAGGTCATGTTTTATGTTAACGATATTGCTTGGAAATTATACCACAAACATAATCACAACTCCTCAAAGATGGAGGAAGATGTCTTAGAAGAAGAGGATGATTCCCTCGTTTAAAGGATGCTTTTTCATCTCGATGTTTTTGATGTCTTTGGAGAAATTTTATTTGGAGGACCTTCCTCATCCTCTCTTTACCACTTATTCAGTTGGATTTGTGTGATCGTTGTTCTTGTCCTACCTCTAGCTTTAGCATTAGTGGTCAAGTTTCTCTTGCTATGGTTGTATATATCTAAAAGGTTTGGGGTCCTTTTCAATATCCCTTCTACCTAATAAAAAATAGTTCATCAACTATATTGATTAAAGAACCTAACCGTATTCTCATAAACTCATAAAGATAATTTGTAATAGAAGCAAATTCAAAATAAAATGAATTAGATGATGTAATGTTTCTACCTCTTGCTTACACAAAGCATACCTAAAAGGTTCATGATATCATATTTTATACAAATTATCATTGGTAAGAATTTTTATAGAACTATTAACCAATGGAATGGTAAGGCCTTAAGGAGGGGTTTAAGTGACAAATATTATTCCAAGGAAAATAGTAGGAAAAAATTATCCTAATATTTTAAAGCTTAATATACTAACTTGATTAAATATCTACTATCTTTTGATATATTTGAAAGCAACATATCCATCACAAAAATGGACAAATAGAACTTTTGGAGCATCTTTTTGATACGGATTTACAGGCTAAATTCCATATTACTTTGTATTCATAAAACATACCAATTTATAGGCCTCAAATACATATTCAATACCATGGTATGAGTCAAACCATGGGCTCAATACCATGTGTGGATAAGAGGATAAGGGTGCATTTAATATGCACAATAATATTTAATATCCCTCATCTCTATCTATACAAATGTATTTAAGGCATATTATTTAATGCCATACCGTATCCCTATCATTCATCCCCAATGCATTGGTCCCAATGCATACAAATAAGAAAGGAGAATCAAGAGAAGAGAACAAGAGCCAAATGAGGCTAATGTGCATTCAAACCACAAAATGTCTATTACATAGGTGCATCCAAACCACCAAATGTAGGTTACATAGACGATGGTCCAACAAGCGATCACAGGTGATGAATGATGCATTATTTGCAGAAGGAACAAGCAATAGTGTAGGTTCGATACTCATATTACCGCCATAGAGGGAGACATATCGCAGCTAGGGAAGATGAAGCACATGTACAAATGGAATTTTGTTTGAGCAATAACATGGGTGCTCATAGATTTGCTTGATCTACTTTAGCAGGATCTCTAGCTCACAAATCACAAATAGTGTATGGATACGAAGGGCCAAGGAAGGTCATATTATGGGCTGCATAGTTAGGCAACCACGAGGGCAAATGGGGCTCTTCTTTGTGGGCTAGGGAGCACATGGTGGTCAAGGAGGCGCACCGATTCATCTACGATGAGCAACAATCTGGATGGAGAGCACACAGGGATCACGATCTGCATGTCCAGAGACATTTTGGACCTGGAAGTGGATAGATCATCCTCCTTGATCATAACGTTGTCCATACAAGAACTTGATATGTAGATAATAGCTCTGCATAATACACTGCTACAGTGGCACTTGGTAGGACTTGACCAAAATATCCCACTGTATTGATTGTGTATGAAGATTATTACGATGCATATAGCAAGATCATGGAGAACATGAGTGCATAGGGATTTTGAAAGTTACTGAGTGCATTTTGTGATCCCATAGCCAAAAATAGAAACTAAGAGCAAATAAAAAAATGTGGAAGGGTCACATGAGCAGAAACGTTGCTCTTATACCAATATGATATGGATTTACATGCTAATTTTTAGATTTTTTTTTTAGTAATACTTCTTAATACACATCCACCATGGGTATTAAACCCGAGCACATCACCGATAATGCAAGTAGCGTCCTTGATAAATTTTAGATTACTTTACATTCATAAAACATACAAATTTATAGGTCTAAAATACATATTAAATACCATGGTATGAGTTGAACCATGGGCTCAATACCATGTGTAGATAAGAGGATAAGGGTGCATTTAATATGCACAATAATATTTAATATTCCGCATATCTATCTATACAAATGCATATAAAGCATAATATTTAATGTCATACTATATCCCTATAACTTTTAGAGAGCTCTTCCATTGCTTCTTTGAGATTCCCTCTTTTAATCAAATTCCTAATGAAAATCTAAAATCCTAGATTATTGATCTTATCAATATAAATATTTACTTTTGAACCTATACAAGGCAAAGAGGCCCCAACCAATGATTGTCATTTTGAATAAAAAATAAGAGGATAAGGATTCAACCAAGCATCAGACCAAAAAAATTGCATGATTCCCTTTATTAATAAAACCAACTAATATGCATTTTAGTTAATTATAAAAACTTTGATATAAAATTTTATGTTGTTGATCCTATAGGTAGTATTCATTTCCTTGTAACATTTTCCATATCTACAAATGTTATATGCATTTAAAATAATATTTTTTCCAGCTCTTTAATTGTTCTTTAAATAATTTGCAATCTTATATGTGTTACCAAACTCATAAGAATATAATTTTAAAATGCTAACCCACCAATATCCTTTGCTATCAAACTCTATCCTATTTACAAAGCAAGAAACTAAATGTCTTCTCAGATAATATCCAAAGAAAATATCATGGAATCTTGGTCAACTTTAGAGGTTATTCCAATTAGTAATCTTGAAAGTGATATCATAAGCATAGGTAGATTACAATGTAGTGTTTGTGTGTTATACTTGTGTAAGTACATATATATTTGAATTAATACACTATAAGTGGCTTTTATTGGGATATTCTCATTAAAATGTTAAAATATATTATTTTTATTGAAATAAAATGTTAAATATATTATTTATTATTATGTCAACATGTTTTATAGCTTGTATTTCTATCAAATATATTTGCCACTATATTATACTTATTTTGAAAGTCATTTTTGAAAGGGTTGTCCTTTCCTTTCTACATCAACTTAGTCACATTGAGCTATACAACCTATTTGGTACCATTGATATTTGAACCTTGGTATGGGTTACATCATCTATATGTCCTAAAAATTACACTAAGGTCTCATTAGCTAAAATATTGAATAAAAATACAAGTTTTTATGAGGGTACCTAGGTTTAAACTTGGATCTCTTGAATGAAAACTCAATGACTTACCCCTATGTTATCCCTCATAAGACTTTATAAGTTTAAAATATGTGTTTTTATGAAGGGTCCTAGTCCTCTTAGGGTTTGAACTTGGATCTCTTGAATGAAAACCCAAAGATATACCACTATGGTATCCCTCAAGGGACTTATAATAGTTAAAAGCATGAATTTTTATAAGGGGTCCTAGTCCCCTCATACTGGGGTTTGAACTTGGGTCTCTTGAATGAAAACCCAAAGACTTACCACTATTGTATCCCTCATGAGACTCAAAATATGAATTGAAAATATAGGTTTTTATGAGGGGTCTTGGTCCCCTCGTATTGAGGATTTGAACTTGGGTCTCTTGAATGAAAACCCAAAGACTTACCACTATGGTATTCGGAAACTCACTATATTCCATTGTCTCTTTCAAATTTTACATTTTCAAGGAAGTACCTCCATCAATAATTGATATACATCAAAAATAATTTTATCATTGCTCCAATCTCTAGATCTATTTCCTTTACAATATTAATGATAACCTATGAATCCCATCAATTAAAATACATCTTCATATCTTTCAATAGTAATATGTATTCATGCAAGGAGTTCCCTAACATCCTTAAAGTTCCATATGATTCAAAGCAAGTGAGGAGAATGTTGCATTTAATATTATGAAAACATGCTAGTATTCCTAGAGTTTTCTCTTGAAGTACCATCAAAATTAAGGTTGATGAACCAAACTTCATGAAATTTATATTTTACCATTCATTGATGTTGTCAATTTGTGCTAAATTAATTATTGTAGATCAATCTTGCATGTATATTTAGATCCTATAATGAGAATGCTAGGAAATATTTTTTTATACCCTAGACTTTCCTTGATGAGCAACATGCCTATAAACACTCAACAAGAGATTAAATATTTAGCTTTGAAACAATTGATTGAACAGTTGATCAATGCTTCTAATATCAGTTAAATAACCCAACATATTCTCATTATCTTGAAAATAACCCAAATAATAGAAGCAAAAGAGAAAAAGAATTGGATGATTGACTTTTTCTACCTCTTGTTCATGGAAAGCATACCTAAAGGTTCATGATATCATATTTTATACAAACTGACATTGGTAAGAATATTTATTGATCTACTGACCAAAAGGAATGTCATTAGGCATTTAGGTAAACAAAATACTTGGGAATAAAGTATCCTATTTTTTAAAGCTTTATATCTTAATTTGTTCAAATATGTACTATTTTCAATATATTTCAAACCAATGTATCCCTTCATAAAATGCACAAATAGAACACTTGAAGCATCTTTTAGATCTCTTCCATTGCTTGTTTGAGATCCTCTCATTCAATTAAATTTTTAATGGAAATCAAATATCTTAGAATATTGTTCATATCAATATAAATTTTTACTTTTGAACCTATAGAAGGTAAAGAATCCGTAACCATACCGTTTTGAATAAAAATGAGAGAATAGAGATTCAACCAAGCATTAGACCAAAATTATGCATGATTTCATTTGTTCATAAACCAACTAATATGTTTTTTGATTAATTATAAACTCTTTGATATGAAGTTTTATATTGTCAAACAAGTGGGTAGAATTCATTTCCTTGCCACTTTTACCATATCTAGAAATACTATATGTTTTTGAAGTAATGTTTTTGTCCAACTCTTTTCTTTATATTGAATAATGTCCAACTAAGTTTTATCCATGTTACTAAACTCATAAGATTTTAATGTAAAAGTCTATCCCATCAATCGTCTTTCCTATCAAACCCTATCTTATTTAAAAAGTGAGAACCTAAATATTTCCTCATAATTTGCAAGGAAAATACCTTTGAATCTTTGTAAATTTAGAGGTTATACTTGTTAATAATCTTGAAAGTGATCATAAATATGGATATATTATAATGTAACCTTTACATGATGTAGTATTTCAATCATGGTTAATACCTTTTTTCCAACCAACCAAGAAAGTTTTGGATCTATTAAAACTTGGATCCGAATGATTCTTTTTATTTAGTAGACAATATAATATTTAGATATATTTAATGATATTTTTTAAATTAAGATTTGAAATGTTCATAGTGATTCATTGTAAATCAATGGTAGTATTGATAAAGAAATCTCTTGGTTTTTATGGTATTAATTGACCATCCAAAAGCCTTCTCATTGCATGATAAGATTGATTTAGCTTTTATAGACTCACTACCCAAAGGATGACCTAAAAGAAGAGTGTCATCTACAAATTTAAAATAAATTTTAAATGTACCATTTATTGTAACCTAAGTACTTCTAATTTTAAGGGTCTTATATAGATCCAATCATGACCTGATCTATAAATTCATGGGTATTAGCCCTACCCTATTTTTTGCATTCATAGGTTTGGAAAAACTGGGAGCCTCTTGGTGAGTATTATTTATGGTTTATTAGTAATGGATATTTTATTATTAGTTTTTCCTCACTAGTCAACAAAAATAGGGCAATCAAATAAGAAAAGAGGAATCATGGCCCAATAGGATTATTTGTTCAGCCTTAGAGAGTGGGATTTGATCCTTGAGTTGAACCCATTGCATTCTCAATTTGGGTCCAATTGTATGCACTCCCAATGGAGTTATGGAGTGAGCAGATATTAGAAATCATCAATAACTTCCTTGGAAGATATTTGGGTGTCTCTAAAGATACAATGGAGGGAAACACAACTATTTATGCTAGATGATGTGTGGAAATGGATCTCATCTAGCCTATTTTGGTAGAGGTGGAACTCAAACTTGTAGGACTATCTTGGATTTAGCAAATAGATTATGAGGCACTACCCTTCAAGTGTAGAGTTTACCATAAATTTGAGCATTTGGCCCAGTCTTGCCCAAATAATATGATCACAAAAATGGATGCTCCTCTAGGAATGAAAAATATTCCTAAGAATAGTAAGTCTATAATCACTAAAGGAGCAACCCACACTTCTCAGGGATGAGAAGCAAAGGAAGATGGTTTTAAACAACCCAAAAGGAGGTAAAATAAAAAATATGTCAAGGAGCAAACTAGCACAAGCCATCAAATAGGTATGATATCTAGACACTAGTGGAGCAATAAGAACAACTCATAGAAGGAGTGGATGAGAATAAGAAAAATAGTGACAATCATGTTCAATACCCTCTTTTGGCTCCTCCTATCCTAGAGCAGGTAAAATAATGGAGTGAGTTACCACAATTAGAGATGGTAGGGACATTGATAGTGCATAACTAGAGGTAATTGATAGTAAAGGATGCCATCATGGGTATGGTAGAAAAGAATAAACATAAGCTAATTTTAGGGATCATCTAGTTGGAGAAGATATCAAAGAATATCAACTCTCTAGGAGTAGGTAGAAAATCAAATAAGGAATTGATAGCATCTCAAGAAGATAAACTAGTCACTAGGGGATCAATGAGGATAATAAACTCTTACTAGTCTCAAGGTAACCAATGATTATACAATCATGGAATATTAGGGGTTTAAAAATAGAACCCATCAATTTTTTGTTTGAGGACTCTTGGAGAAAAGTGAATTTTTTTTTTCTTATTAAGGAGACCAAAATATCGTTGGATCTCATGTATAAAACAATAAATAGACTTTGAAGGGGTGTTGGTCATATGGAAGTGGCTGCCCAAGGGGTCTCAAGGGGGATAGTCACTTTTTGAAACTCTCTTGAATGGATGAAAATAGAACATATAGATTGGATGAGTGTCCTCACATCCCATTTTAGGAACAATGTGATAGTTGAGTAGGTTTTAATCATAAATTTCTATGGGGCTCAAAACCTAGATGGCTAGATTTATCAATGGAAAGTGGTGCATAATATGAGAGTCTCGAGGGAGGAGTTAGACTAGATTGTTGCTGGGGATTTAAATGCTAAATTATCATCTAGATATTAGGAAGGAGGAACTCCAATTTTGGACTCAGGGGATTGCCTTATGATTACCTTGATCCATGCATTACACTTGGTGAAGTTAGATCCTAGAACCAACTATACTTGGACTAATAAGAGGAGGGAGATACATAGCAAGAAGGTGAAGTTAGATAATTTTTTGGTTTTACAAGAGGTATTTATCAAATGGAATCTAAAATTTTAGATTTTGGAGGGTCCAATATCATATCACTTCCTCATTCTATTGGAAGGGGGATAAATATGGGGTAGCACCAAAAATAATTCACATTTGAAAACTTTTGGTTACAAAAGGAGGAACTTTGAAATAAAATCCTATAGTGGTGGGAAGAGGGATGCTTGAAATATGGGAAAATAATATTTATATTTCATAAGAAACTTCATTATGTCAAGGATCAACTAAAATTATGGAGGTGATCTAGAAAGTCAGAATTCCAAGCCTAAAGAGATCCATTGGTGGTTAGATGGGATGAGGTGAAAAACTCTTTAGGAAAGGAATAATTATGGAGCAACTCAAAGAAGAGGATGATGAGTTGTATAAAGTGGTTGAGGACATTGACAACAAAAGAGGAGATCTACTAGAAATAGAGAGCAAGAACCACTTGGTTACTAGAAGGTGATATAAACACCAAATTTTTCCATTGGGATGCTTGTGCTAGGAGATAGAAAAACAAGATGGAACCTCTTCAATATGAGAATGGGCTCTTATTTGACATGATCTCAGGTATGTATTTCCATTCAATGGATTATTTTGCTAAATTATTTAAGGAAGGTATGTTGAAAGATAAAGAGGCTTATAAAATCATTCTTTATGTCAAACCCTCTATAATACTTGAATATCATAATTAGGCCTTGCTTAAAACCATTTATAGAGAGGAGCTGAAGAAGGTAGTCTTTGGAATGAGTATGGAAAAACATTAGGTCTAGATGACTTCCCAATAGAGTTTTTTTAGACCTTCTAAGACAACTTGGAGGAGGATGTAATGGTTGTTATAAAGGATTCTAGGGTAGTAAAATAATGCTTAAAGCATTAAGTCAGACATTCATTACCTTAATTCTAAAATGGGAGGAGGGGTGCATATTTTAGATTAAAGACCTATTACCTTATGCAATGCCATATACAAAATAATTATGAAGGTAATGGCTAAGCGACTAAAATATCTCCTAGATAATATTATCTCCTTAGGACAAGGGGATTTTCTAGAGGGTAGGCAGATATTATCTCCTAGAATTAGAGTGGTTTATAGGAATCATGTTGGGACAATGCTCTTTTGGGAACTGTAGGGCCTAGGAAATACCATGAACAATAAATACTAAGCCTTAGCTATCAAATATGCATCTATCTAGATTGTAATAAAAGGTCATATGAGGATAATCATAGAATCATATTCTCAAATCTTGGTAGGAGCTTTGGATTGCATGAGGAAATTTGCTTTGGAGATGTGGAGGTTGAGGATTCTTGTCATCCAAATTAAGGATTTATGGAAGGAAATGGATGTGATCCTGATTTATGTGGGTAGAGCAAGGGCATACTTCCTAGCTAAGACAAGTAATGAGAAAGAGGTAGGGATTTAGTAGAATAGTGGCATGGCTATTGAGGATGAAAGGATTGGGTAGGTTGGTTAGCAAATCCAATTTTTGGTTAATTTGTACAACCATTGGAGACACATAGGTTAGGAGATTTTGGATCCAATGTAAATCTCCATTTAGTGTTGTAACCAAAAGTGGTTAGTTCTTAGGATCTTGGGCTTTAGAGTTATGGATGTTTTTTGAAAATTTAAAAGGAGGAAATGAGTTTTCTTATTGGCTAAATCGAGGAGGAGTCTCATCCCAACTTGTAAATAATATTTTTATAATAAAAGTTTTCAAATTCTTTAAAAAAGTACTTTTAATTTTATCTTCTAGTGGATCCTTTAAGAAATCTACACCCAAATTCCTTAGGAAGCATAATAAAAATATAAAGAGACTAGAAGTCACCATGATAGAGTCCACATGATGATTCAAAGCAGCCAACAAAGGATCCATTCATGAAAATTGAATATATTAAGAGTGTTGGGACAACATCTAACAAACATTATCAAATGTTGCTTATATCTTATTTTGTAAACGGGACTGGATTTTCAAGAATTGAAATTAAAGAATGGCATCTTATATAATGACTATACTAGCAAGGATTTGCTTATTACGAGCAAAACCACCTTGATGCTTTGAGATAGAACAATCTAGAAAATATTGCAATCTATTTATTGTAGTTTTATGTTTCAAAGGCTTATCAAATGACACTTGTCAAAATATTGTCTCACATTTCTTGTTACTAAAGAAATAAACTTAAAAATGTTAAGGCTCATATACTAAATGAGAATATTATTTTATGATATGAAACTTATTATTCCTTATCACTTCTTTCAAATATAATGAATAAAATATTAAGGTTCACCTATGGGATTAGAACCTATGCTTACAATGTTATAAGGTTAAGGTTGGGCGATATGATTGAAACTTTACTTTACAATGTGAATCTTAATACTCCCCACTACCTAACCTAAATCTAAAAGGTAAATATTAAAATTTATCTACAATATTGGAACCTTAGCTTATGTTGTCAAAATCCTCTTCCCATTGGATGTGCCAAATCTAATGGACTTATAATTTTGTATATATTATTAAACTTTGAATTATAATTTGTATCTTTAAAAAATATAAATATTAAAAAACTGATTTTATTACAATGTGAAGAATAAAATGTTGTTAGATTTTCATGTAGTAAGCATTGAGAGATAGGAATCATGAGATGCGGAATAATATGAAAGAAAGTAAATTTGTTAATGACTAAAATATAAAATATTATAATGTAGCTATGGAGGAAATGAACACTCCACTATAAAGCTACTGAACTACATTGCATCCATCACCAATGGATGGTGTCACACACTATGTTACACTATGCCCCCAACTCTCTATCTATCACACTATATGTATCTATCTATGAGGCCATCCTTATATAAGAAAAATAGGATACTTGGCCAACACTCTATCTAGCTATGCAAGGGACAACTTGCACATGTAAAACTTGCACATTGACACTTGTGCATTTATTACATTACATGAAGTAACTAGATAAGTTTCCCCTAAAGTAATTTAAGTATGTACCTTGGAAGATACATTTACATAACCCAAATGATGGAATAGACTCTATTTCTAACACCCCCTTGTAGTACATTATTAAGGTATTGAAGACTTCAGTCTTCGATATGGATCTTCTTCTATTAGAAATATTGAGTTGTCATTGATTTCAAAGGCAGAAATATCTTCAAGGATGAAATGTTGAGTTGTCAAGGCAGAGATATATTCAGAGGTGTCAAAGGCAGAAATATATTCAAAGGATGAAATGGTAAATTTGTCATAAAGGCAGAGATATGCTTTAATATTTAAATGAAATATTTAAATATTAAGGTGGAGGGTTATATTTAAATCAAGAGGATTTAAATATATAAAAGTTTGAAAAAGTGGAAGGTCATATTTAAATCAAAGGATTTAAATATAATTCAGAAGTTTAATATTTAAAGGTTAAAAGGTTGGACAACCAATGCAAAGTTTGAAAATTCAAATATTTAAAATACTAAGGCCGACCTCCTTGGGTGCTAAATAAAATGCATATTTAAAAGGCTATCAAATTCATTTTGGTGATGGTGGAAAATTGAATCTCCTTCGTGCAAAAATCGAGCGACAGGTAGAAGAGGAGGAGAAGAGCATGTTTGGTGGTAGCAAGCAAAAAAGAGAATTTATAATATTTATGCTATGACTTTAGTCTCATCCGGGTGGCTAGCCCAGTCGGTTGTCGAGCTTGCGCTAAGGCACTATGTAGCAGGAGGTTGCAGGGTCGAATCCGCATGATGTCATTTTTGTTTTGGTTGATAGAATGAAGAAGGGTTTAAATAATTCGAGCAGTGACTCTTTATTCCACCCATTGAGGTAGCTCGTTTGGTTGCCTAGCCTATGCTAGGGCACTGTGTTGGTAGAATTCGGGAGATCGAATCTCCTCCGCATGCATTTGATAGTTTTTGCCATGCGAGGTAAATGCAAAAATTTTATTTGATTTAATTGATAAGGAGATATAAGGTGTGTCATGATTATATTTTGCATACTTTGAGTGGGAGATATAAGGTGTGTAATGATTATTTTAAAATTAATTTTTGCATGCTATGAAAGGGAGTTATAAGGTATAAAGTTGTTATTTCAAATTAATTTTTTTATGCTATAAAAGGGAGTTATAAGGTATGAGGTTGTTATTTTTAAAAGTTGTATTTTGCATGTTATAAAAGGAGATATAAGGGTTTTTGTTGTTAATAAAGATTTATATTGTGAGTTTCAAAAAGGAGATATAAGGAGTGATTTTTAAAGCTTTTTGATGTATGTTTTGATAAGGGATTTTAAAGTGATTGATTTGATATCTAATCAAGAAAAGAAAAAGAGAATTGCTAATCATATTTTGAGGGGATAAACAAAAGAAAATTTGTTTTTGTCAAGACAGGTTTAGAAGGCTCTTGCAAAAGAATATCATCATCATTGAGGTATATTTAGAGGTATGGTGATTTAATTCCTTTCTCAAAGTGGTTTTGGTTAAGGAAAATATTTGTGTTGTCATATAGTGGGAGGTATAAGGAATTATTGGATGTGCATTGTTTTTGCTTGAAATTGGAAATAAATGTGCAAGGATTATAGATCAGATTTTAGAGCAAATTTGTGCATTACCTTTGATTGAAATTGTGAGTAAATATGCAAGGGTTATAGATCAGATTTGTGAGTCAATTTATGCATTTATTTGATGGAAATTTGGAGAAAATGTGCAAGGGTTATAGATCAGATTTGTGAGTCAATTTATGCATTGATTTTATGGAAATTGGGAGTAAATGTGCAAGGGTTATAGATCAGATTTGAGAAGCAAATGTGTGCATTGTTCATGATTGATTTTTGGAGTAGATGAGAAGTACATATTTGTGCATTGTGATTAGTTTTGAAGTGGATGTGGAAATGAGCAAAATAGTATAGTCTCACACAAATAGAATGGTTGTTTTAAAGCAAGTCAAAGTGTCACATAGTGCAAGGATAGTGTGAAAGGATTCAAATAAAAATGTCATTTTTAGCTATCCACTAAAGGGAAGGAAAGGTGCAAATAAGCAATTACCAAGCCAGTTATCAAGTGCTGGACTAAAGCTACCTTTCTATGTAATAAATTTGAGACATGTGAAAGTGATAGATTTAATGAATGTGAAGAACATATTGGGCATTTGTTGGTGCATGTCATTCTCTATATGTTCATGAAGATAAAATAATTCTGGGTAGAATATGTCTGAACTACTTTAGTTGAGGAAAGTACATTGAAGAATAAATGAAGAACTTGATGACATTATTATGTAATATTTGGGAATAGATGAGCATTGTTTGGATCAGATTTGAGCAAGATTTTGGAGCATATTTGAGTAGATTTTATGAGTAGGTTTTGGAGCAAATTTGAGAAGGTTTTGGAGCAAGTTTGATTAGGTTTTGTGATTAAATTTGGAGCATGATGTATGAGCAGATTTGAGTAGGTTTTGTGAGTAAATTTGGAGCATGATGTATGAGCATATTTGAGTAGGATTTGTGATCAGATTTGAGAGAAGACTTAAGAAGAGTTTGGGTCAAACTTGTAAGCAGAGAAGATTGGTGTCTCTTATGGATTAGTGTCCACAAACTAGAGAAGAGGGGATTGGTATCTCCTATGGGTTGGTGCCCATGACCTAGAAGAGGGGATTGGTGTCTCCTGTTGATTGGTGTCCATGAACTTGAGATGGGATTGGTGTCTCCTATGGATTGGTGTCCATAAACTTGAGAGGGGATTGGTGTCTCTTGTGGATTTGTGTCCATGAATGTGAGAGGGGATTGATGTCTTATGTGGATTGATTTCCATAAACTTGAGAGGGATTGATGTCTCCTATGGATTGGTGTCCACGAACATTATAATAGGGGATTGGTGTCTCCTATGGGTTGGTACCCACAAAATTTGTTGAAAATTTTATAAGAAATATTTCTTCATGGATGTAGCCCATATTGGGTGAACCACGTTAAATCTATGTCTCTCATATGTGTGATGATTTGTGCATTGTTTCATTACTACATTAATATTATTGCTATTATTATTTGGATTGAAAAGTGAAATTTTTTATCTTATACTGTTCACCCCGCTCTCAGTATAAGCTTGTGTTCTTCACATATGGGAAAAATTGCACATGTATAACTTGCACATTGACACTTGTGCACTTATTATATTGCATGAAGTAACTAGATAACTTGCCCCTAAATTAATCTAAGTATGTACCTTGGAAGATACATTTACATAATATAAATGATGAAATAGACTCTATTTCTAACACCCCCTATATTACATTATTTAGGTATTGAAGACTTTAGTCTTCAATATGGATTTTCTTCTTCTTCCTGAATTTTATCTTCTATCTCTGCATTATTTGTGTTCAGGTTCAGCTGGTAATCTGTGTCTTCATAAGATATAGAGTAGGCTGGAGCTGAGGTTGTATTCCTACTTTATCTTATTGTTCAAAGCAATCCTGATCTGGTTCCACTTCTACTGCTTTAGTCTTCATGTCAACCCCTCTTGTCCTTTTCCATTATAAATTCCTTGATGTCAAATATCTTTGATGGACCATTTTTCTCATGGTGTTGCATGTCTTGATTGGATCTGAATTTGATATTCTTCTTTCCTTTGTATCAATGTAAGACATGTTTCTTTGTCCTTCATAAATATTGACCTTGAGTTTAATGTTAGTAGATCCATCTGAAATAACTTTCTAAAGATAATAATTTATTCCTTGAAGTATCATTCTTTCATAATTTTGATAGTATGTGTATTTGAAGTGATAGAATAAATATGAGTGATTTGTTCTATCACAATACCTGCATGGATTTAAACTCCAACAATTGGTCTTATTATGACCATATTGATTGAAATGAGTGAACTGTAGTGATTATCTGATAATTTTGCAATATATTTTAGGAATATCATATTTTTCTATTTCTTTGATAAGACTTTCTAACCATATGTGCATGATTGAAGCTATTCCTTTTTGAATAAATTTTTGTTGATCAATATTTCCCTATTTTTGGTCATTAGATTCATTGGATGAATCTTCCTCAACGTGGCTATTAATAAAAGAACTTATTTCACATTGATTTTTTTTCTTTGTCATTTCCATCATTGTAATTCATCAAGTTTTTAATCCATATTGGTATTTGTTGAGTGGTATTTTCACCCAGTTGTGAAAGTATCACTCTCCAATAGGATTTGGATTCCAAATCCCCTCTTGCAAAGAAATTAAACCAGTAACTTCTCCAAGGTCTCCGCTATGTTAGCATTTGGTATAAGTGCTGATATTCAATGTGAACGTTCGGAATACCTTAGTGGTTGCAAGCAACTGTTAACAAGGGGCACTGTGGTTTATTTCACTCTGAAATTATAATGATTTCTATTTCGGTGAATTTTCAAGTGTTTATTAAAATAAAAGTTAAACTTTCTGGAAATAAAAGTGCAAGAAAGATAAAAATAAAATGTAAAGGAAAATGAAACTAAAATACACTCAGGGGCTGCAATCCTATTCGACAAAACCGAAGATAATGAGGTTTTCTGCATACAACCTAACCTATTGAACCTGCAAACTCGCACAATCCAGATAAGCTAGGTGCTGGTTTCTGGGGTCTTAACTATGGTTTTCAGATTTAGGCATTCGCATGAAGCAACCAAGAGAACTTGCATTAAACTTCACCTATAAACCTAAAAATCTGAAAGGGGAAAGATAAACATTCAATTTTGCATGCAAAAAATAACTCCTCCTTTCTTGCCAATGAGATGCAACTCTCTGTAATTTTGTATTAAAAAGAATGTATCAGTTACAATGACAGAATGTTCCAGTTTTGACAAAACCAGAACAAGTGGAGGAAAACGCTCCAAAAGCAGGCCCAGAATGGCTTATCACCCTTAGCTCTGCAACTCGCCGCAGCGATTTCCGGACCCCTATACCAATCTGTGCTTCTACTCTTATACCTTCTGGTGTGGTTCTCTGTTTCGCCCTGTGACGCTTCGCTTCATCTCCCAGGTCTCTTCGTTTCATCTTCCTCGCCTCTTTGCATTATCTTTGACTTTTGCTCGATGCATCAAAACGTTTGATCTTCTTGCTAAATGTAACCGTTTTGTAACACCGCCCTTACACCTTTATGCCACGTGTTCTGCACCTTCTGCATGTTCTATAATGGCCCGCTGTGAATCGCGACAAAAATAGCATGTCGCTTTGCTCCTCTACCTGTATCACGAAAATGAGACATGTCACGATATCGCGACATTTTCTGTATGCAGCTTTATTCGTCCTCATGCATCGCAAAAATGAGACATGTCACGAAATCATGACATTTTTATCCTTTTGCCTCCATAGACATGTCAATAATCGACGTTTTTTCTCTGGGCCGTGTGGATGCAACCTGTCATGAAATCATGATGTTTTTCTCCTTCTTGTTTTGTTGCACTTAGCCTGAAAGTGTGACATGTCATGAAATCGTGACAACTTTTTTCTTTTTTCGTGAAATCATGACGCTTTTCTCTTTGTGTCTTGCTTCTTGTCATGAAATCGTGACACTTTTCTTTTCCTTTCTTTTCGTGAAATCGTGATGCTTTTTTTTACTTTGCTTTTCTTTCTTCGTGAAATCGTGATGCTTTTCTTTTCGTACCACTTTGCTCGTCAATGACTTCTTTCTGCACTTTTCCTTCTTTGTCATGGCATGTCATGATTTTCGACTCTTTCTATCTTTCCTCTCTTTCCTTCGTGAATAACTGTCGTGATATCATGACATTTTTTATCTTTGCCCTTCATCTCGTCTTCAGGTCGTGAAATGGCGACATGTCGTGATATCGCGACAACTTTTCATTGACTCTTCTCTTTCTCCTGACCACGATTTCATAACATGTCACGATATCGTGACATCTTTCTTCTGATGCATTTCTTTTTCGTGAAACGACATGTCACGATATCGCGACAACATTTCTTTTTTTTTCAGCGACATGTCGCGATATCGCGACACTTTTCTTTTCTTAGCAGCAACATGTCGCGATATCGCGACATTTTCTTTTTCTTAGCCGCGATAGAGCAACACGTCGCGATATCGTGACACCTTTTCATTCTGACGTACTTTGCTATTCTGAGCCGAAAACATGACACGTATATCGCGACAACTTTTCATTTCTAGCCGCGACGGAGCAACATGTCGCGATATCGTGACACTTCTTCTTTTGTGATATTTTGCTCTTCCTTTGATTTTTTAGCATCTGGGCCACTGAGGTCTTCTTTGAAAGCATGCAAAAAGGTGGGTCCCCAATTTTGGGGTGTGTTGTGGAGCAGCCACAACAAATGGCGACTCTGCTGTCAAATGCTCCTGAGCATTTTGGTGAGAACCCAACCTAGAAGTATACAAACTCGAAAACAGGTGTTAGCACATAAGAAATATAAACAAATGCCCATAGATCAGAAATACATGAATCATCAGAATCATTAAGTATCATCTCGGTGTGTGCAATGTGTTTCATTCCCTATCGTTTGAAATTGATCAACATTCCATTGTCAGTTTTACATGAATGCATATGTGAGATTGTGAATGATTTGTGTAACCTGATAAATATTCTTAGAGATTTTGCTTTTATAAAGGCTTAGACCTTCTAGTATCATACACAAACATTCAAGATTATCAAACCCTCTTAGGATCAACTATATGTATAATGAATTGCTTTATTAGATCCCAAAGTTGGTTATGAGTCACTACTATCTTGAACCCATGTGCAAGTGAAAGTGAAATCGAGCTTTGGGAAATCAGACTCCCAACCTAATCGAGATGGGAGTTTAACCCTATTCTTACTACTCTGATTTGGAATTCATTACCTCACTTTGAGCAAAATAATTTAACCAATTATGGAAGAAATGGTCATGCTAGTCTAACCATTTGAACAGTCAGTGGTCTTGTTTTTAGACAAGACATGCTGCCATGCATGGGCATACTTAACCCCATAATCCATGATTTAGCTTCATTTCTTTGGACCTTGGGGATGACTACCCATCCTTTGCAGAGGACATGTAGTACGATCCTTCCAATCCAATATAAAGATGAAATGGGAAATATTTAGTTTTATTTCTTGGACCTTGGGGATGACTACCCATCCTTTGCAGAGGACATGTAGTACGATCCTTCCAATCCAATATAAAGATGAAATGGGAAATATTTAGTTTTATTTCTTGGACCTTGGGGATGACTACCCATCCTTTGCAGAGGACATGTAGTACGATCCTTCCAATCCAAGATTTATGATGAAATGAGACATAGGAGCTTTGGGGAATCAGATTCTCAACCTAGGCGAGATGAGAATTTATGCCCTATCCTTACTACTCCATGTAGGTCAAATCAAAGCTTTGGGGAGTTGGATCCTCAACCTAAGTTCGATGAGGATTTAACCCTATCCTTACTACTCGATTTTAGGCTTTAAGCTTTATGGAAGTGGTCAAAACCACTGTTTTAAGGATCATGTTGCATAATAGGATAGACATGAAATACTTCTTTCGCCCGACCTTTTCTTCCAAGCAAGGTTTTGATCATTTTGCTCAAGATCCTTTTTAATGTGTATAAAATGTGCTTGGTTCTAGATATCTCGAGCCTCAGTTCCCAACCTTAGGATTTTCTTCTTATTTATGTTATAGCATAACCCTAAGAGGATTTGACACACTTTAATGATTTGTATCTGAAATGCATATGCAACTAAGATGGCATGTATATGCAAAGTGAGATGTAATATGAATGCATTGTCCTTTGAATTGCAGATGGAATATTGCCATATAAAACTGACTACTTCATGCATCACAAGTTTCAAACGATACTATTAAACTGTTTGTATTTCTTGCGGAGCTTTCTACAACATAATTCCAATGTTCCATATTTCCCTGATCTAGAACATAAGTTAGCATCTCAAGACAACTTTTTCATCATTTTTTTTTTATATATATATAGACAAACAAAACATGTCAAATAAACACACAACTTAAATAATAAAAAGAAACAAAAAACTTGAAAATTCATACCAAAACAGAAAGATATAATTCCAATCTCCTACGACTTAAGGGCTAAAATAGTGCTTTAAAACATGCCCATTAACTGGTAACGTCAGATCCTTCCCGTCTAAAGTTTTTAATCTGAAGGTATTTTTTCCTAGGATTTCTGAAATCTGATAAGGGCCTAACCAAAGACAATCAAACTTTTGGTGATTTCCCTTCTCTTCGTGTCTTTTATCCCATAGTAAGACCAAGTCTGCTATCCTGAAAGATTTAATTTTGGCCCTTCTGTCAAACCATATTTTAACAACCTCTTGGTGTTTATTTATGTGAATCATGGCTTCCTCCCTTTTTTCATCAAGGTGCAGTAAATGACTTAATCTGGCTTCAACTTGGTTATCTGTCCCCAAGTATTCTTGCATGAAATGCAAGGTTTGCAGCTTCAAGTTTGCAGGAAATATCGGGTCTTGTCCATAGACCAAATGATAGGGGGTATTCCCTATTGATTCTTTTACTCTGGTCCTATCTGCCCAAAGAGCAAACTTTAACTGGCTGTGCCAATCTCGAGGGTTCTTTTCCAGTAATTTCTTAATGATATTCAACAAATTTTTGTTTGAAGATTCGGCCAAACCATTTCCTTGAGGGTAATAATTAGATGCAAATTTTAAACTCACTTTATTGTCGTATGCCCAATCTGCAAATTGCGTGGAAACAAAAGCTTTACCATTATCACTAACGATAGAATCGGGCATTCCGAATCTTGTTATGATGTGATCCTCAAGGAATCTTATTACAACATCTGTAGTGGCATGTTTTGTAGGAACTGCTTCTGTCCACCTTGTACAATAATCTGTAGCTATTAGTATGAATTTATGGGAATCAAAAGAATTTGGGTTAATAACCCCAATGAAATCTAATCCCCATTGTGCAAATGGTCTCATCTCAACTACAAGTTGTAATGGCATGGCTGCATTTCTTTCTCTGTTGGCAGCTACTTGACAAATGTGGCAAGATCGTACATGAGCATGTGCATCTTTAAAAATGTGGGGCCAATAGTATCCTGCTCTCAGGATTTGATGCGCTGTAGCATTTGCCGCACCATGGCCAGTTCCATATTTCCCATGAAATTCCTGCAGAACCTTGGCAACTTCTTCTTTATTCAGGCATCTCAAGTAGATCCCCTCATGATTTTTCCTATACAGAACACCAGATCTAATCAGATAATTAACAGATTTAAGTCTTAAAGCCCTTCTTTGAGTGGAATTCAAATTGGATGGGCACTTACCGTTTAATAGAAAATGTACAATGTCAACATACCAGTCATCTTTAGAAATGTATTCTGCATTTGAATATTGGCATGTCATTTGTGGATTATTCTCAGCAATCATCTTCACAAGTCCCTGTCCTCGAACTAGTTTCATGGGTTGGATTTCAAGATCAAATTCTTGGATAGTAGAAATCCATTTACCTCTTTTCTCACCTAGCTCATTCTGTAAAAACATAGTTTTGATAGCAGGGTCAGGCACAATGGCAAAAACTCTACTGTGCACAATGTAATGTCAAAATTTTTTTACCATTTTAAAGAGTGCGTACATCTGCTTATCAAGGATAGAATACCTCAATTGAGCATCTTTTAAAGGAGCACTTAAAAATGCTATGGGATTTTCTGCACTATCCTCACCTTTCTGGGTCAAGACACTCGCAAAAGAGTGTTCCGATGCGAAAGCATAAATATAGAAAGGTTTAGAATAGTTTGGACTTATGAGGGCAGGGGCTCTGGAAATGGCATCCTTAATGTTTTGAAAGGCCACCCTACTTTCCTCGTTCCATCTGACATCTACATCCTTCTTGAGCATCTTGTTCAAAGGTTTGGCTATCTCAGCTGAAGCTTGAAATAAACTTCCTCACAAAATTAATTTGCCCGAAGAAAGATCTCAACTCCTTTTTACTACCCGGGAGAGGCAAGTTTTGGATAGCTTCTATCCTTTCCGGGTCAATGGATATACCTTCTTTTGAAATGATGTGACCAAGTAGTCTTCCTTCTGTTACTCCAAAGATGCATTTTTTGGGATTTAAAGAAATTCCATGCTCTCTCGCATCTTTGAAGAACCTTTTTCAAATCCTTGACATGGTCTTCTCTTTTCTTTGAAAATACTGGAATATCATCCACATACACAATGATACACTTGCCTATAAGCCCTTTGAATGCATAGTCCATGGCGCGTTGAAATGTTGCACCAGCATTTAACAGTCCAAACGACATTCTTCTGTAGGCAAATGTCCCCCATTTGGTTGTGAAGGCTGTTTTCATCCTGTCATTGGGATGAATAAGAATTTGGTTATATCCAGAATATCCATCAAGAAAAGACATCATTTCAGATCCATTCACTGTTTGTAAAATTTCATCAATGGATGGCAATGGATAGTTATCCTTTTGAGAGGCCTTGTTAAGATTTCAAAAATCTATACATAGCCTAATCTCTCCGCTCTTCTTTCTTACTGGAACGAGGTTAGCAACCCAGGTTGAGTGCCTAACAGGAAAAATAATCTTCGCTTCCAATAATCTCTTGACCTCCTTTTCTATTAAGGGCTCCAATAGCGGGTTAACAACTCGTTGTCTTTGTCTGAAAGGCTTGGAGTCCGGCTTTAGAGGGATGGTATGTGTAATGACGTTTTGGTTGTATGTTTTCAATTCGTTATAATTCCAAGCAATGCAATCCACATAGTGTTTTAGTGCATGTATTATATTTTTTCTTTCTTCCAGTTGTACATGCCTTTGCGATGTACACTTCCCGTGGATTGTCTGCACTCCCTAGATTAATTAGATCACATGCATCTTTGGGGAGTGGAACCTTTTTTTCTTTTCTGGCCTTGTATCCCATATCGAACATTTTCTCCAATGAAACTATGTCTTTAGGTATTTTGTTGGATTGACATGCGGTTTCACTTTCGTTTTCTGCTTCTTCTTGCCATCTTTGCTCCTCATCAATCACCTGGTTTTCAAAAATACCCGAGTTCGTGACAAATTTGAATATGTGTCTGTCATTTTCAAAAACTTGGAAATTCTTGACATTATCAGGTATTGATGGACAAGGAACTAATTCGATGGAGAACTTTTTACACCTTTTTATATCAACTGGATTTAACATGCCCGCGATGACTGCAAGAGAGTCTGCTATGCGATTTCCTTTTCTAGAAATAAGGGCTATATTGAAAGCGTCGAATTCCTCAATGAGGTCCATGACCCTAGTTCTATAAAGGCTCAATCTCTTATCGTGACATGTATATTGTCCTTTAATCTGCTTGACTACCGATTCAGAATCTCCCAATACTTTCAAGCATTTAACCTGCTTGCTCAACGCTAGTTGTAAACCAAAGATCAGTGCTTCATATTCTGCCATGTTGTTCGTGCAAGGAAATTGCAATCTATAGGCAGCCAATAATGGTTTACTTCCTGGGCAAGTGAGCTCGACTCCGGCTCCTGCTCCCTGTTTGGATTTGGATCCATCAAACCTAAGCAACCATATGAAATTATTTCCCTCAAGAGAGCTACCATGAAATGTTTCCTTTTTAGGCTCTTCGGTAGCTTCTTCAACATCAAATGCATAGACCCCCAGCTCTGGCTCAGAAAACTGAACTTCATTTGGCTTATTAAATTCTGTTATGATTTCCTTAAGCCTCGGTTCATTTTCTACTCTGATTTGATTCACGATTCCTTTCCAGGGTAGCCACATATGTGAGCAATCTGTTGAAAAATAGCCATTCAATGTTTTCATCCAATCCCTTGCAAGTAGCATTCCATATCTACTTGGGATATTAACAACCAGAATGTCGACTACTTGTTGGACCCTGGGTTCAGAATTTAGTTGAATTTTGACATCATATAGGGTCCCTACCACATTGACCTCAGATCGGTCCAATTGCAAAACCTTACATTTGGATGAAACAGGTTGTAGACCTAGCATTTGACATATCTCTGAAGGCATGAGATTGCTCGTGGCACCCGTGTCCACCAAACAATTATGCAAATTCTTACCAGCAATTCTCAGAGTCAATAAGAATGGCGGGACATCCCGTCTCTCCTTTCGTAAAATCAAATGGGACTCAACTTCCTTTCCCTTCCACACTTGATCAGGTGAGTTTAGAGCCTTTATCAATGCTTCTTTTTGGCCAGGCAATCTGGCCATGTCTAAGAATGAAAGGCTTGATTTGGACTTCTTTAGATCCTCCACTATGTCATAGTTTGGTTTTTCAAATTTGATTGTCTTCTGCGTGTCATTAGACATTTCTCTTCTAAGTGGAGGAGGAGGATTATTATCTGCCTTAGTATCCGGAGGAAGGATAGAGTTATTTGGTGGTGTTGATGATGTTTTAGGGGCTTTAGATTTACTTCTCAAATGATATCCATGATTCCCCTTTCTAAACTCTCGAAAAGCTTGCACCTCCTGTTCCAAAATTTCATCTTCTTCTTCCTCACTCTCACCTTCTTGACGGTATAAAGTTTCCACCACCATAATGTTATCATCTTGATGTTGGGGTGGACCCTCATTTGGCACAAGTTCCAGGTCATCTACTTGGGCTTGGAGACAATGAGTGTATCTAGCGATTTCAGGACAATTCCTCTCATTGTGCTCCTTTGTATTGTGCAATCTGCACCCCTTTTCCCATGCAAAATCTGAAAGATTCAAAAGGGAACTGGATTGACTGGGTCCTGTAGAAGTATCTAGTTGATTGGCAATAGGGGCAGGTACTCCTCCATTGTTTGGCTTCGTGTTCCAATGTCTCCCTCTATTGTTAAAATTTTGATTTGAGTGAGGGGCATGGGACTCATACTTCTATTTTTGAACCATGTCATTACTCAGTTTATGAACTATCTTCTTGAGCTCTTCAACATCCGAATAAATCTCTTTCGGTGGAGCTACATTATTGTTAGTTCCCGTTGGGTTTGCATAATTCGTGGGATCTTGATTTAACATTTGAGTCAGATTTTGAGGAATTTGATTCATATATGGATTTACACTTTGGATCGGAGTTGGATTTGGGAAAGGAACTATAGCCTGAGAATTAACCTGGCTGGTTCCTTGCATAGTCGATTGACTATTTTGCAAAAATGCGAGAACGGGTGGAATGGATGTGATCGGTTGGATCGGAATGGGTGCATAGGCAGGTGCTGGTGGATATGGTTGTTGATATGGGAAAGCATTCATGTTTGGCATTTGCGGTGCCATGATCTGATTTGCCATGGGAGCTTGACCATATGGAGCATATTGTCCCATCATAGGCATCTGGGGAAACCCATAGCCCTGTGGTGTCATTTGCTGCTCGATGGTCATAGCTTCATTGTAAGCTAAGGCGAGCGTGGTGACTTGAGGATTTCGTCTTGCAAACATTGTTGTCATGGGATCCAATGCCCCAAAATATATTTGCAAGGCCACTACGGGATCTATGGCAAAATGTCGAACTGCTCTGTTATAGCATTTTTGGAATCTCTGATTAAAGGTTCTAATTGGCTCACCTTGGCCCCTTTTGCATGTAATAAATTGATTGTAGATGGTTGCGGGATCCAAAGGTGACCTAAACTGATTGACAAAGGCGTTCTCCATTTGTGTCCATGAAGTGATCGAGCCAGTAGGTAGGCAAATATACCATTCATAGGCCACTGGGTCTAGGCTCATGGGAAAAATTCTGCAAGCCACATCTTCATGTTGTACTTGCAACCTTATCAAAACATCCCTATAGGCCTGGATATGCTCCTCTGCAGTCCTTGGGCCATCTGGTTTATATTTGGGCAAGAATATTTCTATGTTCTTAGGGATTTCATGGATATCCCCTGCAATATTCAAAGGGATATTATTAGCTCCATACCAAGGAGCTGCTTGGAGGTTGGGCCATTTGACTCAGAATTGATGAGGACAACCCTACAAGAGCGGTGGAAATGGTACTGATGATAGGTACGCTAGTGGCAATTGATACCACCGGTGTAGGTCCGCTCGATGTTCCTGAAGCAAAAAGATCTTTTGTGACTGGTAGGTTTACAGCTTGCTTGGTTTTATTCTTTGGAGTACAAGTGAGTGTAAGGTCATGGAATATGGTTTCCCCAGTTGTTTGGGACCTAGTCGCGATACGACGCGGTGGGTCCAGCCTGCCTGACGAAACTCTCGATTATCTCCAAGAAAACCTGCAACACAAAAAAAAATGCTACGGTTTAGCCGTTAATGAGATTTAAGAAATAATTTCAAAATCGAATAAAAAACACATTACTTCTGTATGAAAATCAAAATAAAGTAAACCAATTCGGCCCTCCTTCTAGCACCAATCTGTTGAGTGGTATTTTCACCCAGTTGTGAAAGTATCACTCTCCAATAGGATTTGGATTCCAAATCCCCTCTTGCAAAGAAATTAAACCAGTAACTTCTCCAAGGTCTCCGCTATGTTAGCATTTGGTATAAGTGCTGATATTCAATGTGAACGTTCGGAATACCTTAGTGGTTGCAAGCAACTGTTAACAAGGGGCACTGTGGTTTATTTCACTCTAAAATTATAATGATTTCGATTTCGATGAATTTTCAAGTGTTTATTTTAATGACTGTAAATTAAAATAAAAGTTAAACTTTCTGGAAATAAAAGTGCAGAAAAGATAAAAATAAAATGTAAAGAAAAATGAAAATAAAATACACTCAGGGGCTACAATCCTATTCGACAAAACCGAAGATAATGAGGTTTTCTGCATACAACCTAACCTATTGAACCTGCAAACTCGCACAATCCAGATAAGCTAGGTGCTGGTTTCTAGGGTCTTAACTATGGTTTTCAGATTTAGGCATTCGCATGAAGCAACCAAGAGAACTTGCATTAAACTTCACCTATAAACCTAAAAATCTGAAAGGGGAAAGATAAACATTCAATTTTGCATGCAAAAAATAACTCCTCCTTTCTTGCCAATGAGATGCAACTCTCTGTAATTCTGTATTAAAAAGAATATATCAGTTACAATGATAGAATGTTCCAGTTTTGACAAAACCAGAACAAGTGGAGGAAAACGCTCCAAAAGTAGGCCCATAATGGCTTATCACCCTCAGCTCTGCAACTCTACCCGTAGCGATTTTCGACCCCTCTACCTGTCCTGCTCTTCTGCTTTTAAACCTTCTAGTGTGGTTCTCTGTTTCACCCTGTGACGCTTCGCTTCATCTCCCAGGTCTCTTCGTTTCGTCTTCCCTGCCTCTTCGCATTATTTTTGACTTTTTGCTCGGATGTCGAAATGTTTGATCTTCTTGCTGAAATGTAATCTATAACGTTACATCATAACCCTTACACCTTTATGCCACGTGTTCAGTGCCTTCCTGCATGTTCTGTAATGGCCCGCTATGAATCATGACAAAAATAGCATGTCGCTTTGCTCCTCTACCTATATCGCAAAAATGAGACATGTCACGATATCACGACATTTTCTTGTATGCAGCCTTGTCAGCCTTCATGCATAGAGACATGTCAGAAATCATGACGTTTTTTACTTTTTTAGCACAAAAAATGAGACATGTCATGATATCATGACATTTTTCGGCCAACAGCATTGTGGGTGCAACTTGTCATGAAATCATGACGTTTTTCTCCTTTCGTATGTTTTTGTTGCACTTAGCGTGAAAACGTGACATGTCATGAAATCGTGACACTTTTTTTTCTTTTGATCGTTGTCACTTCTTTTTCGTGAAATCACGATGCTTTTCTCTTTTTCTTTCTTTTGTGAAATCGTGACACTTTTCATTCCGTACCACTTGTTTTTATCATGAAATCGTGACGCTTTTCTCTTTCGTACCACTTTTTTTCGATCGTGACCTTTTCTTGTTCTTGCTTTCTGTCGTGAAATCATGACGCTTTTCTTTCCGTACCACTTGGCTGCTCCAGGTCATGAAAACGTGACATGTCACGATTTCATGACACATTTCTCTCGCTTAGCTTATCAGTCACCGTGAATCACGAAAATGAGACATGTCACGATTTCGTGACATCTTTCTATCTTTACCTCTTTTACCGCCGGTAGATCGCGAAAATGCAACCTGTCACGAAATCGCGACATTTTTTATCTTTGCCCTTCATCTCGTCTTCAGGTCACGAAATGGCGACATGTCGCGATATCGTGACAACTTTAGTGCCTTGTCTTCTCTCTCCTCCATGAACCGCGATTTCACGACATGTCGCGATATCACGACATTTTGAGTCTTCATGATGCATTCTATTGCTCTTAACCGCGAAAACATGACATGTCACGAAATCGTGACAATTTTCCATTCTGCTGCATTTTGCTTCTCTTGAGCCACGAAAACGCGACATGTCACGAAATCGCGACACTTTTTTGTTCCACTGCACTTCGCTTGTCTGAGCCGTGAAAACGTGACCTGTCACGATATCGCGACACTTTCATTTCTGGTCGCGACGGAGCAACACGTCGCGATATCGCGACACCTTTTCATTTCGACGTACCTTTGCTATTCTGAGCCGCGAAAACATGACACGTCGTCGCGCGATATCGCGACAACTTTTCATTTCTAGCCGCGACGGAGCAACATGTCGCGATATCGTGACACTTCTTCCTTTTGTGATATTTTGCTCTTCCTTTGATTTTTTTTAGCATCTGGGCCACTGAGGTCTTCTTTGAAAGCATGCAAAAAGGTGGGTCCCCAATTTTGGGGTGTGTTGTGGAGCAGCCACAACAGTATTTTTCTCATTCCACTTCTAAGAGTGTTATTTAGCATTCTAGTAGTCATTTGTATAACCTGAATTCTTTGAGGTAGAGTAGTTTAGTTTATAACTACATTTGAAGTATATAATATTGATTTGATAAAACCTTTATTAGTCCTGTAGGCTTCCTTATATCTCCCTAGTTATGAATGGCTAATTTTAGATTTTTTAAGAAAGCTTATATCTTCACAACTTGAAAATCTATGAAGAATATTATTATCAAGTTTTGTAGAATTTCTTACAACTCCCCAAATATGTTTTGGAGTATACTATAGTTCATTTGCAAGATATAGTTCAATTTTTGGTTAATTTTGTACAAATTTTGTAAGGATAAAAAATCAACTTCTTAATATTCTAAATACTCCTATTGAACTAAGCACTTTTCAATTTTGAAGAGGTTTTGATGTTGGATATCTTTTGTCCCTAAGGAGAAATTTTATGAGACAAGAACATAAATTTCCAACTTTAATAAAAATTTTAATAACCTCTTTTTGAAATTGATGCGTTGTCGTTATGCACATCATTAATTCTCAATGAATTTTTCAATCTAGGGCATTTTACAAGGCTATTTGTTGAAGAAGGAGTGAATAGGGCTATAACTTAGGTCATCTAGGAGCAATAGGTCTTATTGGTGAAACCGATTATGTGGGGGATTTAGGACATTTATATCTCTAAATTGCATAAATTAAACCTTAATCTAGTTGCAAAAATGGAAACTAATCATTAAATATAGAAATGAAATCCTAATTACAATTACAGAATGAGACCTAATTATGTTGCAAAAATAACAGTTGCAGAATTAGAAATCTGATTATAATTATAGAAAGGAAATCTATTTACTTTTGCAGCAATGGAAACCTAATTATAGCATGGAAATTAAGCCATGTCAATGGTCTATAATAGAAGGTTGTCAATCTTCTGTGCAAGGGTTGACAACAAAACACAAAATGCAACAAATTGCAAAAAATAGTAAATTCTAGAAATGATAATCTGTAGTATTTTGAAATCTTGCTGAAAGTGGAGATTACAACCAAAACATTAATCACAAGATCATCCCAATCATAAAATAAGCTAATATTACAAATACTGTTAGTTGTTTACAAGGAAATGAAATGACAAGTTCTACAACTCATTCTGCTGCAGCAAAATCAGAACAAAAATCTGTTGTTAGTCCTCCTCCTAGGTCTGAAAGTGGCCAGCCTCCTTGTCAAAAATAAGATATGAGTCTTTCTCTAGATCTTAATCACACTCATTCACAAAAACATGAATAAAAATAGTGCACTTTTATTGATTCAGAACATGATTACAGTATTTCTACTAAAAACCTATTATAGGACTGTAATAGTCACTTTTCTTACTATTACACTACTTGCCTATTTTCTCATATTCTCCTCTCTCTCCATCTCTCTAGATCATAATGGACGGGAGCCATATTTATAGATGTCCTAAGATCTACTTACAAATTGAGAATATCTCATTTATATCCTAAATATCTAATCATATTAAGTTGTAGCTTTTCCTGGTTTTATCCTAGAAGAGGATCAAACTTGATCTTTCCATAAATGGTGGCTTTAGTCAGCAAGGACGGAAAAGTTAGATGGGAGATATTTTTCCTTACCCTTTTCAATATTTCTTTCCCTTTTTCCAGTGTTATAAATTTGTCAACAAGTCAAAAAGCACATTCTATTTTCATTCCGAAGATAAGTGGCTCATTTCGAAGAGACTGCAATTCTCATTCCGAAGATCCACTCATTCCGAAGAGACTGTGTTTTCTCATTCCGAAGATGTATGTTCATTTCAAAGAGACTTAGAAATGAACAAATGTGTTCTCTTTAAATGATTTCCTCTGCATTTCTCAGGTGGGTTATCTCTCAGGATCAAATTTCAATGGTCTTCATCTCTTTCCATGTGTGAATTCCATGCCTTGCCATTCATTGGCAGCTGGCTGGAATTTACATTGGAAAACCAGTTTTGTTGCACAGTGACAGTTTGCTTGCACTATTTGCTAGATTTAGATAAAGTGAATGCTTGAGACATATTAAAACAAAACTAGTGAAATTTTGCTATCAACCTAAGCATATTTCTCTTTTAGCAAGTCATAACAAAATAACATAAAACTATGAAAAAAGCTATAAAAATCAAAATATAGTATTTCTAATACATTTATCATGCAAACAGTTAATACACAACATATTGAATCAAATTAACTAGCATATTAGATTAAACATAAGAGGGTAATTTAAATGTTCAAAACATGCTATGATTAAGGCATTTTTAGGCCTCATCATTTTCCCCCCAACTTATATTAATGCATGTCCTCATGCATTCTATTGGGCTATGGAATCACATATGTCCATATTCAAATTCCATGATCTGTAGAACAATTTGGTGCCTATATAATATCCCCTATTCTCTTGAAGGTTTTTGAGCCATTATTCAAACTGATCATCAGGTTGAGCATCTTCTTCAAAGTAGAAGGGAACTGGAGTAATGATGGTTGGAGGTCTAAATCTAAGACCTATCCAATGATGTTGCATGATTTCAATCAACTGTATCACTCCTTCTGCCCTTCTTCTAGACCATTCTAAGTTAATGGGGGAGATGGGTTCTCTTTTCTGTAAAGACATGGAATTTTCAACCCATCTGTTTCTATAGATTGATAATGCTGGAACAAAATTGTCATTACAAAAATTCTAAAATCTGGTCACACAGTCCCTCAAATTGTTCAAGTACATCCTCTTTACATCATCCTTGTTCATCATGGTGAAGTGTTATCTGGTGATAATTGGGTGATTTTGCTGAACTGCTCTGACTAACAATTCAGATCTTGATTCAATTTCTTTATTCTGTATTTTCTCCTGGTCCTAATAAAAGTGATTTTGCAAAGTGGACATGAATGCCCTCAATTGAACATCTCCTATGTAAATTTGAGGGTGAAATTCTACTTCTTTTGGATAAAGAAGTTTTGTAAAAATAGTTCACATAGGAGATTTTTTTGCTCTACAGGTCTGTCAAAATATGCTTCCAAGAAATCTGTAGTTGTGTCTAATTTATATGGGAGACCTGAGCTAATCCTCATGACCGGCCATCTGAGATATTTCTATTTCAGAATAAGACTATAAAATTTGGCTGGTCGTCTGAATTGGACCAAAAACTCAGCAATCTGACATAAATTAGTCACTTTTTATTTTAATGCCTTGATCTTTGTTTCCTTTACCTCTAACTGTTTTCCTTCCAATTTGAATTTTTCAATCTTAGTGGCAAGCTTCTCATATCTTATCACCCAACTAGCTATGTCTGCATTATATTGTTTTAGGGATATAGTATTAGGTGGTTTAACTACAGGTGGAAATCTAGGTAGCAGATCTACCTGAACCCCTTTTTCTACCACTTCTACTAGTTGATCATCTATCAACAATTCTACCTATAATCCCTTTTTTGCTATTTCTACTGGTTTGTCATTAGACAGTAATTCCACTTGTACCCCCTTATCTTCTATTTCTACTGAAGGTGCAATAGTTTGAAATATAGAGACCTCAATTGAAGGAATACTTGAAAAATTTCATGTTGCTGCTTGGACTGTTCCTATGATGGTGTTTCTTGCTGTGACTCATCTCCAGTATCTTTTTCTATGCTCTTTACCAATTCTGAAGCATCTTTAGGATGAGAAGGCAATGCTTCAAAATGAGAAGGCACTTCTTCAAAATTAAAGGTGCTTCTTCAGAATGAGCACCTATGTCTGTCTCAACAAAGTCATCTGCCCTAGATAAATCCATAAGTAATTGATCCAAATCATCCTCATCAATGGATACAGTTGGTTTTTTTTAGACTGTGATAGTATTTTTCTCAATTCTGCCACTTCTTATTGTAATTCTGCAATCCTCCTTTCTTGCATTTCAATGATACTTTCTCTCTCTTCAATCCATCTGGTTTGTGTTTTGACAACACTTATTGCTGCTCTTAGCTTTTCTGTAATGTCTACCTCCTCTGTTTCTGGTTCATAATCTGATGCAGATAAATCAGCTACAGTTGGTTGCTCAACAACTATCTCTTCTTTTGCTTTAGTTGTCTGCTCTTGTTCAGGAGGCTCAATGAAATTGTCTATGATTGCATCTACAATTTCTATGGCCTGTTGAACTGTAGCCACTTCAAAACTATCCTGCCCAGTCTCTTCCTCAATTATCTATTCAAAATTTTGAAAAGTCTTCAGGGGCTGGTTGTATTTCTATGACATCTAGACTGCTTTTTCCACCTTCTTCTTCTATCACCTATTCTGCCATTTCCCTCAAGTGGATTCTTGTAGACCTCCTAGTTCCTGATGCAAATTTCTTCTTTTTGCTTTGTTTTTTGGTGACAGCAGGGGTTGTGGGGACAATTTCAGATGCTTCTATTTCCTTTGTTATCCCTTCCCCTTTTGGCTAGGTACTTCACTCCCCTATTCTGATAGATCAGTAACAACTTTAGAAAAATGGACCTTCTTCTATTTTTTTGTTCTGCTACCAGTTCCAGACCCTCTCTTCTTTTGTTTCTTAGTTCATGAGGTTGAAGGTTCTGGAGCAAGGTGCTATGTTGGGTGTGTTTATTTCTCTACAATAGCCTTTGTGGCAGTATCTATTTCTTCTTATGCAACAGCATCTACAACAGTTGTTTCTTCTTCTGCAACAACATCAACAGCATTTGTTTCTTCTTCCTCCTCATCCTCATATCCAAAAATTACATCATTCAGGGTGGAGTAAAACCTATCAAAGTTCCTAGGGTTTCCTCTAAAATGGTGCTGGTAGACTATTTTAATAATACCATGGTGGCGAGGGCTTCCTTTTCCTTCTTGATATCTGTTTGCCATGTTTTTCAACTCCTATTGCAGGTATAGGGGGAGATTTACCCTAACTTCTGGTTGTTGCCTCCCATGTCTTAGATGGTTTAAAATTTTGAGATGATGCCCTGATAATAGTACATACTACCCTTCATAGGTTAGAAATTTGATTACCCATGTGGCCACTTCATCCTAGGGTTCTTGTAGGTTGGCCATTTTTACCCACTTGCATGTGTTGTTATGTGCTAAATATTCTGGCTCCCTATCATTTTCTTCGAGAAATTGATTAACTATATTCACCAATGTATTTTTGCCAGATCTAGAAATTGGAAGACCTTCTAATGGAAGTTTAGTAATTTGACTTAAAACTTCATGGGTTACCTCAATTGTCATGTTGTTAATATGTGCCCGGTTATTTTTGAATGTGTGGTTGAACATGCCAACCAAATCTTCAGAGGACCCATTAAATTTGTTCAAGAATGGCATAAGTCCTCAATATTTAAAAATCTGTAGCACTTCTAGATTTTCTTAAAGGTGGGTGATATTTGTTGGTTCCATTTTTGTCTTTCACCCCATTTTCCTATTTTGGTACGTTAAAAATTGCTCACTTCTGCTACTATTCCTCTGCTGGATCATTGGTTTTTCGTGTTTGCAGACTTGTAGGGTTTGGTTCCAGGTTTTCAATTGCCTTGATTTTCTTCTTCAGAATGAACTGTAATCTCCGCACTGTTCCTCGTAATCATTTTGCATTAGCAAACATGTCTTCGAAAGGAATGGTGGCACGCATTTCTATTTTTGCTTTGAACACATGTCTATTAATGGTTGCGTATATGTCCTTGTCATCCGATCCACATTACTCATTTTTAGTTCTTCTATTTCACTCGTAGATTTTCATGTGCATGATTATTAGCATCAAAAAAATGGTGGCATATTTTTGGTCACATCCCCATGATTCTGGCACTTTCTTAATGGGTGCAAGATAAAACAAACCACATCTCAACTGACACGTGTTTATTTATCGTATGCATTCAAATAATTTTTACTTGATCGTATATTTTCCTTTCCTTGGATGCCACGTGGAAATGTTATATTGAATGCTCATTCTGAAGATTATGATTTATTGCAAAAAATAATACCTCATTTCGAAGATTATGATTTCATTCCGAAGACAAGTCTTCATTCCGAAGATCATGCTTCATTGTGAAGGAAAATCCTTATTCCGAAGATAAATCCTCATTCCGAAGACAAATCCTCATTCCAAAGAAAAAGCTTAATTGCGAAGGAAAATCCTCTTTTCGAAGGTCATGCTTCATTCCGAATACAAATCCTCATTCCGAAGATCATACTTCATTACAAAGGCAAATCATCATTTCGAAGACAAAGCTTCATTCCGAAGACAAATCATCATTTCGAAGACAAAGCTTCATTTCGAAGATAAATCGTCATTCTGAAGATAAAGGTTCATTTCAAAGACAAAGTGCAACATTCATTCTGCTGTCATTCGAAAGATAATTTCAATCCGAGGACAATACAACAATTAATCTGAAGAAGATAGCAGGCACTGTTTTTGGCATTCTTGTTCCAAAGATTAGGCAGAAACCAATATTCTCATTCTCAAAACATGTTTTAAGTATGCCAACTCTTATGGATACATTTTATGCTAATGGTTAATTGTTATATACTATATACCAATCATTTATAATGAAGAAATTTAAGAAATATATACCTGATTAAAACAAGTTAATGCAAGTTTTGAAGAATGACTGCTTTTGTTGATGTTCTGCTGAGAGGTTCTGCAATATTTCAAAACAAGTGCAGTTGATGAATTTGTACAATGATGATTCAGAAATTTTCAAGTTTATGCATGCCATAAAACTAGTTTTCATGCATACCAACCCAGTAGTGCCTTAGGAAAGGTTTTCACTGTTGAGCTATTCATTTTTCTCTTTTTTTTTTTCTTGGTTTCTCTTTTTTTTTTTTACATCTCCTTTTCTCTTTTTTTTCTTGATTCTGATTATTCCCATGAAGGAATTCATGATTTACCTGAAATCATACCCATAAAGGAATTCACAATCAGAATTTATTCATATTTTTGTTTTCTACTTTTTCTAATTTTTTTTATTTTTTTTATTTTTTTTATTTTTCTATTTTTTCTTGAAATCTATGATCATGCTGATTGTTTTGAAGTGGAAGAGGAAATTTCTTCCATCTGTTGTGTATCCAAACTGTCAAGCTGCTGCAAGAATTCCTCTTTAGTTAGAGGTGTATGATACACCCTGAGGCGATGTCCTTTCACTACCAATTTTCTCTAGGACCCATTAATAGGAGATAGACGAGCTGCTCCATTGTCAAATACCTCTGCAATCTGGTAAGGTCCAAGCCATCTAGTTCTCAGATTTCTAGGTAAGTCCTCATAGCGAGAATCAAACAACAAAGCCAATCTCCTTGTTGAAGTTTCCTTTGTTGAATGTGACTGTCATGCCACAACTTCCTCTGTTCCTGAATTACTTTAGTTTGGTGCAAAGTATCCAACCTAAGTTCATCCAATGCATTCAACTATAGAATCCTATCTATCTGTGCTTGTGACAATTCAATTCCAATTTCCAATGTTGTGTGTAATGTTAGTAGCTCAAATTCAATAGGTAGGAGGGGCTTTTTACCAAAAAATAGTTCATAAGATGTGAATCCAGTAGTGGATTTCCAAGTAGTATTGTAAGCCCAAACTGCTTCAGGTAATTTATCTATCCAGTTTTTCCTATGAAAAGATATTATTTTTGTAAAGATTTGTTCCAGTTCTCTATTTGTTACCTCAACCTGGCCATTTTCTTGTGGGTGGTAAGGTGATTATTTCCTATGTTTGATTTCATATAATTATGTAAAAGCCTTAATGAATTTAGATGCAAATTAGGGTCCTTGGTCTGTGGTGATATACCATGGAGCTCCAAATCCTTGAAAAATTTGAGTATACAAGAAATCAACGACCTTCTCTTCACGAGCATGTTTGAAAGCACACACCTCTACCCACTTTGTCAAGTAATTAGTGCATACTAGAATATGCACCTTTCCTTGAGAAGGTGGATCAATAGGTCCTACAAAATCAAGCCCCCACCTCTCAAATGAATCTAAAACCAATTGAGGTTGTAGTGGAATTTCATTGTATGATTGGGTCTCCCCATTCTTTGGCATGCATCACAATGCCTGATGTACTTTTTCACATCCTTGTGAAGATATGACCAATAATATCCTGTCCCTAAAATTTTTCTAATTGTGCTTTTTACAGAATACTGTCCACCTGAGGGTTCATCATGACAAGCCCTAAGGATATCATATACCTCATCCTTTTGGATACACTTGCGTAACACATGGTCAGGACTACACTTAAAAAGTATACCCTTAATCCACTCAAAGGAAGAACTTTGTTTGATCAATTTTTTTTCTATTTTGAAGTGAAATATGGAGGAACCTTTCCTGTGACCAAATAATTGGCTATATCTACAAACCAAGGTGATTGGACTGATATAGCAAATATTTTTTCATTAGAAAAAGTGTCCTCAACTAATTCCCATTTATCTGTGTTCTGCAACCTAGATAAGAAATATGCTACAACATTAGCTTTTCCTGGTGTTTTGATTATTGTGATATCAAATTCTTGTAGCAACAGTAACCAACAAATAATTATTACACTTACCATAGGCTTATTCATCAAATACTTAATGGCTGTGTGATCTGTGTGAATAAATATTTGGTAACCTATGATGTAATTCCTGAATTTGTTGATGGCATAAATTACTACCAAGAACTCTTTCTCAGTTGTGGCATAATTTTTCTCAACTCCTGTCAAATTATTGCTAATGTAGTAGATGACACAGTGTTCACCATTGTCAATTTTTCCTAATGTTGTTCCAATTGCAGTATTGGAAGCATCAGCATGTATGTGAAATGGTACTATCCAATTAGGTCCTCTTAACATAGCTAGAGTTACTAATTTCTCTTTCAGAGTTTCAAATGATTCCTGACACCTTACAGTCCAGGAGAATTCAAAATATTTAGTCAACAGGGAAAACATGGGATTGGCTATTATGCTAAAGCTGGGAATAAACCTGCAGTAAAAACCAATGTGTCATAGGAAGCTTTTGATATTAGTCTAAGTTTTAGGAGGAAGAATATTCTAGATAATTTCCACCTTCTTTGGATCAACCTGGATTCCTTGAGGAGAGATGTGATGACCAAGAACTATTCCTTCCTTCATCATCATAAAATATTTTTCTGGATTCAAAGATAACTGGTATGTTTCACAGGGAGTTAAAACTCTGTCAATGTTTTCTAATGTAAAGTCAAAAGTCTGTCCACATGATGTGAAATCTTCCATGTATATCTCAACACTGTTGGTAGTCAGATTAGAAAAAATTGTTAAGACCGCTCGCTGAAATGTTGTTGGGGCATTACACAAACCAAAAGATAAAACCCTATAGGCAAATTTTCCCCATGGATAGGTAAAGGTTGTTTTCTCTTGATCTTCAGGTGCAACCTGAATTTGATTATACCCACTAAATCCATCAAGAAAACAAAATTATTTCTTTCTAGCAAGGGTATCTAACACCTGATCTATGAAAGGTAATGGAAAATGGTCTTTGTATGTCACTTTGTTCAACTCTCTATAGTCTACACATACTCTCATTTTTCCATTTTTCTTAGGAACTATAACCAATGAAGAGACCCACTGGCTATCAGAAATTGGGTAAATGAATCCTACCTCCAGAAGTTTTTCAATTTCTTCCTTTACAATATCCCTCAAGGTAGGATTAAGTCTTCTCTGGGATTGTATTACTGGCTTGAATTATTTAGTATAAATTATGTGGGTGCATATATCAAGGTGAATTCCCGACATATCCTTGTAGTCCCACGCAAAAGCATGAACATGCTTCTGCAAAAAAATTATCAACTTTTATTCCTCTTCCCTAGTGAACTAGTTGTTAATGTTTTATAATTTTCTTGGCTAGACTTCTATTTGTTTTGTATTTGGAAGGACTGAACTCACTTCTTCATAACTGGTGATTAGGGAGTTAATAGGGCAATAAGATGTTTCTATTTCATTGATTTCTAATGGAAGCATATCCTGTATAGAATAGTGAGAAGGGAAAATCAGGTGATGATGCCACCCATGTGGTAGTGAAACTGATGTTTCCTATGATAGTGTAGATGGCTCACCTTCAAAATTTTGGTTCTCCTCATTCCCTAACAACTGATGGATATTTATTGCTTCCTCTTCTAACCCTTGTTCATGTAGAACATTTATTAGGATAGTTTCATTCTCTAAAGTTTCTATGTCATGGAGGTCTTCTATGTGTTCCCTTACTACCAAGGTGGCTAGTGTGGAAATAACCTCTTATGGTTCTTCATATGAATTAGGAAACCATAACTGACCTAAAAAATTGTTGGAGGGTCTTGCAAGAGGATATAGAGAGATCTATTTTAGATCAATACCATTTGAAATAGTCATTTTTCCAAATCTGTAGTCTATGAAGGTTGTTGCAGTTGCAAGCCAAGGTCTTACCAGAATGATGGGATATCCATGTGCTGAATTTCTTGGCTGTAAAACCAAAAAATATCTAGGGAATTCCCAATAAGATACTTCTATAGGGACATTTTCAATGATACCTTCAGGTTTTGCAACTGACCTATCAGCCATTTCTAAAATTGTAAATGTGGGATTGAGATGTTTGAGCTGTAATTGTTCCATTATATCCTTGGTCATGACATTTATTGCAACTCCTAGATCTACTAAGACATTTGATATTTGTACTGAGCCTATGGTAACTATGATAACTGGACTCTCTGGGTCACTATACTTTGGAGGTACTAGTTTTCCAAACAAGAGATCAGCTATCTTTCCTTCAACCTGAACAGTCTTAAGAAATGTTTTCTTTTTTCTTCCTACTCTTCTAATGCGAAAATCTCAAACAATACTTTTAATGATTGGTATATCTTTAATGGCTTGCAATAAGGGAAATGATATAGTTAACTTTATAATTTACTTGACCAGGTCTGACTCAGAATTTTTTGTTGTGGTATTAAATCTTCCAGGATATGGAATTATTCTTGGCGAAGGTAATTGTTCTGCCTATGGTTATTTTTTTTCTTCTTCTTTCTCTGTTGTTGGTTTAACTCTAACTGGTTCCAAAGGTTCTTGCTTTTCATTTTCCTTGATTTTAGTTGAAACAAGTTCAGGTACAACTTTTTTTGAATGAATTTGGATGTTACTACAATCAAGAACATTTATTTCAACATTTTCTTCAGCTTCAGCAACATAGACAGGGGATGCCTGTCTCATGTTGTTTGGATTAGTGACTAATTGAGTTGGAAGTTGAGGTTGTTTCACCTGTTGTGTTTTTTGTGGTTGGTTCTATTTTTCTTAAAAATTTTGATTAGGTGTAGGCAACAAATGCTGAGTTTGACCTTGATTTCTTTGTTGCCTTAGATAGGACTAGTATTGTTGACTCCACTGTGGTTGATTTTGCATACAATGTGGATTATTTTGATTCTAGGGTGGGATTTTTTGATTCCATGATGGATTATTCTGATTCTGATTCCAGGTTGGATTACTCCAACTTGTTTGTGGCCATTCTTGGGAATTTTTCCATTGAGAATAATTCCAAGGACGTTGGGGTGGCTCTGATTGTCCCCAAGGCATAGTCCAAGGATTATGCCCCAAATTTATAGAAAAATGAGGGGGATTTTGGTTCTGAGAGAAATTTCCCCCTTGTTTTGGTCCAACATAGTTGAGTTCCTCATTCTGACTCTCTAACATAGTTTTGAGTTGTGGTAGCAAGTGGCATTTATCAGTCAAATGCTTCTTTGAACAGATACTACAAATGGCTGAGATAGATGTTTTATTCAAAGGACACTCCTGCAAAGCATGTTTATTTCTACATATTGGGCAATAAATTGCCAAAGGTTATGTGGTTTTTACTTTTGTAGACATTTATCCTAAAATTTGTGTTCAATTGCACCAAAATATTAGTTTTAAAATTTGCAAGTTCCTCTATTAGGTCTTTCACATCAGTTCCATTTGTATTTTTTTTCTTCTTCCCTGCTTAGTGTGAGAGTAATTCCTATAGAGACCCACAATTTCCTCATTACTAAGAGTATTTACATCCCCTTTTCCCATAAAATCTAATACCTCTCTGGATTCATCTTGTAATCCTCTCAAAAATATGGTTTTGTATAACTCTGGTTCTACAAGTCCACATCTCCTTTGAACAAAGGAGAACCTATCAAGATAGTCTTTCTAATGTTTCATCATATTCCTGGTTAATCCTAAATAACTCATCTTTCCTATTCCTTACACGACAATACTCTTGATATTTGTCTAAAAACATAGTTTCCATTTGATCCCAGGTTCGGATGGAATTTTGCTTTAAGCTCATGAACCAACGTAATTCTGAGTCATTGAGTGTTGAGGGAAAAACCTTAAGTTTTTTATTGTCATTTACATAGTCATAGGTTTGACACACTAATTTTAATTCAAACAAAAATTGATCAGGATCTTAAGATACAACACCTCGAAAGGTTGGAAGTACTGAAGGTGAAATGGTTTTCATGGGAGAGTTTTGTGTTGGATTCAAACAGATAGGATATTCAAATGTTATGGAAGGTTGGGGCATATCCTGATCATCTCATTCATTATGACATAGCCATGTTGGCCATCCCTATCTAGATTGCCTCCCTCTGCCATAGTTTCCTATTCCTTGGGAACAGTTAAACCTATCTGAATTTCACTCTCAATAGGTCCAAGATCCTCTTTTGATGATGAGTCTAATGATTTTTCTTTCTTAATATGTTCTAATGATGATGAAGCTGGTGATTTTTCTTTCTTAGAATGTTCTAATGATGATGAGACTGGTAATTTTTCTTTCAATCTTTCTAGTAGTTCAAACACAGGTGATTCACCCCTTAGGCATGAAGATCTTAATGGAACAAGCCAGGGATCCTTTTGGATAATTATACCTTTTTAATCCCTAGGCTTACTCATTCATGTTTACTCTTGAATGACATAAATTATAGGTCAATAGTTGTTACTTTAACTAGCTGTTATATTCAGATTCTATCCTGAATTTCATAGCTCAGTCTAATTAATAGCTATTGGATTGTTTTCACCTTTCAGCAACAATATTCCTTGGCAACAACACCAAAATTATGCGTTGTCATTATGCACATGATTAATTCTCAATAAATTTTTCAATCTAGGGCAGTGTACAAGGCTATTTGGGAAAGGAGTGAACAGGGCTATAACTTAGGTCATCTGGGAGCAACAGGTCTTATTGGTGAAACTGATTGTGTGGGGAATTTAGGACATTTCTATATCTAAATTGTATAAATTAAACCTGAATCTAGTTGCAGAAATGGAAACTAATCATTAATTGTAGAAATGAAATCCTAATTACAATTGTAGAATGAGACCTAATTATGTTGCAAAAATAATAGTTGCAAAATTAGAAATCTGATTATAATTGCAAAAAGGAAATCTATTTACTTTTGCAGCAATGGAAACCTAATTATAGCATGGAAATTAAGCTCTGTCAATGCTCTGTAACAGAAGGTTGTCAATCTTCTGTGCAGGGGTTGACAACAAAACACAAAATACAAAAAATCATAGAAAATAGTAAATTTTGGAAATGATAATCTGCAGTATTTTGAAAGCTTGCTGAAAGTGGAGATTACAACCAAACCATTAATCACAAGATCATACCAATCATAAAATAAGCTAATATTACAAATACTATTAGTTGTTTACAAGGAAATGAAATGACAAGTTCTACAACCCATTCTGCTACAGCAAATTCAGAATAAAAATATGTTGTTAGTCCTACTCCTAGGTCTGGAAGTGGCCAGCCTCCTTGTCCAGAAGAAGGTGTGAGTCTTTCTTTCTTTAGATCTTACTCACACTCATTCACAAAAACATGAATAAAAATAGTGCACTTTTATTTATTCGGAACATGATTACAGTATTGCTGCTAAAAACCTATTACAGGCTCGTATGTGATCACTTTTCTTACTATTACACTACTTGCCTATTTTCTCCTATTCTCCTCTCTATCCATCCCTCTAGCTCAACCTAGATGGGAGCCATATTTATAGATATCCTAAGATCTACTTAAAAACTAAGAATATCTCATTTCTATCCTAAAGATCTAATCCTATTATGATACAACTTTTCCTAGTTTTATCCTAGAAGAGAATCAAACTTGATCTTTCCATAAATGGTGGCTTTGGTCAGCAAGAACGGAAAATTCAGATGGGAGATATTTTCCCTTACCATTTTTAATCTTTCTTTCCCTTCTTCTAGCATCAGAAATAGGTCAACAAGTCAAAAAGCACATTCTATTTTCATTCTGAATATAAGTTGCTCATTTCGAAAGAGACTGCAATTCTCATTCTGAAGATCCGCTCATTTTGAAGTGACTGTGTTTTCTCATTTCAAAGATGTCTATTCATTTCGAAGAGACTTCAAAATGAATAAATGTGTGTTGTTTAAATGATTTCCTCTACATTTCTCATGTGGTTTATCTCTCAATATCAGATTTCAATGGTCTTCATCTCTTTCCATGTGTGAATTCCATGCCTTGCCATTCATTGGCAGCTGGCTAGAATTTACATTGGAAAACTAGTTTTTGCTGCACAGTAACAGTTTGCTTGCATTGTTTGCTAGATTTAGATAAAATGAATGCTTGAGACATATTAAAACAAAACTAGTGAAATTCTGCTATCAACCTAAGCAAATTTCTCTTTTAGCAAGTCATAACAAAATAACATAAAACTATGCAAAAATCTATAAAAATTAGAATATAGTATTTCTAATACATTGATCATGCAAATAGTTAATACACAACATATTGAATCACCTTAACTAGCATATCAGATTAAACATACGAGTTTTTAGGAAATTTTAATGTTCAAAACATGTTATGATTGAGGCATTTCCAGGCCTCATCAGAAACCCTTAGGAATTTTATTCAAGTGTTTTTAATTGCTAGAAAATTAGTTTAAAGTTGAAACCCTTATCACTCCCAAATTTGGAAAACTAGAACACATTAATATTTACAAATTTTAAATGGATTAATTCCAAGTAGAATTCCTTATTGCTCTTAAGTTGAATTTTTACAAATATTATATTAATTCATAAGTTTTGCTTCCAAAAAAATATTAATCATAAATAATATATATCAACCTTATCTTATAACCTTATAACTTCCTTTTTGAAATTGAAAGCAAATAATGAATTAAGGTTGTGTACCTTTATGACATCGGGTGAATGTGGCTATAGAATCTCCTTCTTGAGCATGGATTTCCAAGGCTTTAATGCATTTTGTGAATGCTGGTTGACCAAGATTTTTCAAATTGTACCCATATTGCTTTGGATCTCTATCAAATAGTACTCGAACTGGTGTTGAACGTCTGCTGTCACTTTACCGAAATCTTCCTAAATAGTTATCGAGCATCTATCGTCGATCTACCATGTAGAACTTGAACTCTTGCCAAGAATCTACTAAGTAGCTTCCACTACTGCTCATAGTGTTTCCAACTATTGCACTTCCTTTCCAAAGTCCAACCCATGTTTAATACGAGATAGGAGGAGTGACAAGTGTTAGTATATGAGTTTCTAAACACTCATGGAAGCTCTCATTTTATTGGTGGAGGTGTTGAAATCACTCCACTGCTCATGACAAGTATCACTAATGAGTTGAAAATATTTCTTTTTACTCTTCCTTGAGCATTGTCCAAGTAATGCTCTATCTCCAAGCTATATTTCCTGTAACGTATGTCAACTTGTATGTAACTCCAATGTTTGGAGTATGGGCACCAATAAGTGTAACGTCTCCTTTGTGAGTGTTATAGAGTATCTTCCAAAATATAACAAGTGGTAGTTGCATGCATTTCTTTCTACCAATGCTTATATGAAGACTCTCCAATGTATTTTCCACCTTAATCCTTGTTATTTTATGTAGATTCTCAAGTGTCTTTAGCTAATGGTTGAGCTGTGGTGGAGATATGGCAGAGCTTTGGTGTAGATATGGAGTATATTTGGTGGCCCTTGAATGGATTCTAAATGGTAGTGCTTGGATGAAGACTCCTTGATGCTTTACTCCATTGTAAGCATTTTCTAATGGTGGAAATACTATGATATGAATGATCCATTTCTTTGATGTTCGTTTTATTTGTCTTTTGATTTGTATACTAATTGATCTTCTCCTATGTTGTATATTCCACTTTGTACATTGGTTGATCTTCTCCTATGCTATGTCTTATGTAGGTTAAAGCATCCATGATGAGCCCCTTTGAGTGGATTATATAGCTTGGAAAGAGTGCTTAAATTCAACCCTTTCTTGGCTATTTTTCCTATATTTTGTAGCATGTGTGGAGTATTCTCGATAGGGGATATGATGAGTTCAAATAATTTATAGTCAATTTGATCCAATCTGTACAGTTTTACAATTTACAATTGTATAATTCCTAAAACGTCCAACTAAAGACTACACATTCCCAAAACATACAATTATGCGGTTACAACTGCTCTCTTGTACATTTTATTCAAGAATATTGGAATGGCTCAATCCACAATCACTTTACTATTTCTCACTTTGAAATTCATTGATCTACCTTCAGAATGCTTAAAACTATAATTTTAGGCCAAAATTTATCAATGGTACTATTTAACAAACCCCTTGTACGATTTTGTACGCTACTTGTACGATTTGGTACGCTACTTGTACGATTTAGTAAAATCCTCATTATACCAAATAACTTAATTCTAAAAAATGCCCATTTGCATATTAATTACACAAATATCATTTCCAAATGATAATCTATAGTATTTTGAAAGCTTGCTGAAAGTGGATATTACAACCAAACCATTAATCACAAGATCATCCCAATCATAAAATAAGCTAAGATTACAAATACTGTTAGTTGTTTACAAGGAAATGAAATGACAAGTTCTACAACTCATTCTGCTGCAGCAAATTCAGAATAAAAACCTGCTGTTAGTCCTCTTCCTAGGTCTGAAAGTGGCCAGCCTCCTTGTCCAGAAGAAGATATGAGTCTTTCTTTCTCTAGATCTTACTCACACTCATTCACAAAAATATGAATAAAAATAGTGCACTTTTATTGATTTAGAACATGATTATAGTATTACTGCTAAAAACCTGTTATAGGACTATAACAGTCACTTTTCTTACTATTACACTACTTGCCTATTTTCTCCTATTCTCCTATCTCTCCATCTCTCTAGCTCAACCTGGATGGGAGCCATATTTATAGATGTCCTAAGATCTACTTACAAACTAAGAATATCTCATTTCTATCCTAAATATATAATCCTATTATGCTGTAACTTTTCCTGGTTTTATCCTAGAAGAGGATCAAACTTGATCTTTCCATAAATGGTGGCTTTGGTCGGCAAGGATAGAAAAGTTAGATGGGAGATATTTTTCCTTACCCTTTTCAATATTTCTTTCCCTTTTTCTAGTGTCATAAATCGGTCAACAAGTCAAAAAGCACATTTTGTTTTCATTCCGAATATAAGTGGCTCATTTCAAAGAGACTGCAATTCTCATTCCGAAGATCCGCTCATTCCGAAGAGACTATGTTTTCTCATTCCGAAGATGTCTGTTCATTCCGAAGAGACTTCGAAATGAACAAATTTGTGCTCTTTAAATGATTTCCTCTGCATTTCTCATGTGGGTTATCTCTTAGGATTAAATTTCAATGGTATTCATCTCTTTCCATGTGTGAATTCCATGCCTTGCCATTCATTGGTAGCTGGCTGAAATTTACATTGGAAAACCAGTTTTTGTTGCACAGTGATAGTTTTCTTGCACTGTTTCCTAGATTTAGATAAAATGAATGCTTGAGACATATTAAAACAAAACTAGTGAAATGTTGCTATCAACCTAAGCATATTTCTCTTTTAGCAAGTCATAACAAAATAACATAAAACTATGCAAAAAGTTATAAAAATCAAAATATAGTATTTCTAATACATTTATCATGCAAACAGTTAATACACAACATATTGAATCAACTTAACTAGCATATTAGATTAAACATAAGAGTTTTAGGTAATTTTAATGTTCAAAATATGCTATGATTGAGGCATTTCCAGGCCTCATCATTTCCCCCCAACTTATATTAATGCATGTCCTCATGCATTCTATTGGGCTATGGAATCACATATGTCCATATTCAAATTCCATGATCTGTAGAAAAATTTGGTGCCTATATAATATCCCCTGTTCTCCTGAAGGTTTTTGAGCCATTCTTCAAAATGATCATCAGGTTGAGCATCTTCTTCAAAGTAGAAGGGAACTGGAGTAATGATGGTTGGATGTCTAAATCTAAGATCTATCCAATGATGTTGCATGATTTCAATCAAATTTATCACTCCTACCCTTATTTTGGACCATTCTAAGTTAATGGGGGAGATGGGTTCTCTTTTCTGTAAAGACATAGAAATTTCAACCCATGTGTTTCTGTAGATTAATAATGTTTGAACAAAATTTTCATTACAAAAATTCTAAAATCTGGTCACACAGTCCCTCAAATTTTTCAAGTACATCCTCTTTACATCATGGTGAAGTGTTATTTGGTGATAATTGGGTGATTTGGCTGAATTGCTCTGACTAACAATTCAGCTCTTGATTCAATTTCTTTATTCTGCATTTTCTCCTAGTCCCAATAAAAGTGATTTTGCAAAGTGGACATGAATGCCCTCAATTGAACATCTCCTATGTAAATTTGAGGGTGAAATTCTACTTCTTCTAGAATAAAGAAGTTTTGTAAAAATAGTTCACATAGGAGATTTTTCTGCTCTATAGTGCTGTCAAAATATGCTTCCAAGAAATCTACAGTTGTGTCTAATTTATATGGGAGACCTGAGCTAATCCTCATGACCTACCATCTGAGATATTTCTCTTTCATAATAAGACTATAAAATCTGGTTGGTCGTCTGAATTGGACCAAAAACTCAGCAATCTGACATAAATTAGTCACTTTTTATTTTAATGCCTTGATCTTTGTTTCATTTACCTCTAACTATTTTCCTTCCAATTTGAATTTTTCAATCTTAGTGGCAAGCTTCTCATATCTTATCACCCAACTGGCTATGTCTACATTATATTGTTTTAGGGATATAGTATTAGATGGTCTAACTACAGGTGGAACTCTAGGTAGCAGATCTACCTGAACCCCTTTTTCTACCACTTCTACTAGTTGATCATCTATCAACAATTCTACCTATAATCCCTTTTTTGCTATTTCTACTGGTTTGTCATCAGACAATAATTCCACTTGTACCCCCTTATCTTCTATTTCTATTGAAGGTGCAACAGTTTGAAATATAGAGACCTCAATTGAAGGAATATTTGAACAATTTCATGCTGCTGCTTGGACTATTCCTGTGCTCGTGTTTCTTGCTGTGACTCATCTCCAGTATCTTTTTATATGCTCTTTACCAAGTCTGGAGCATCTTTAGAATGAGAAGGCAATGCTTCAGAATGAGAAGGCACTTCTTTAGAATTAATGGTGTTGCTTCAGAATGAGCACCTATGTCTGTCTCAACAGAGTCATCTGCCCTAGATAAATCCATAAGTAATTGATCCAAATCATCCTCATCAATGGATACAGTTGGCTGTTTTTCAGACTATGATAGTATTTTTCTCAATTCTGCCACTTCTTGTTGTAATTCTACAATCCTCCTTTCCTGCATTTCAATGATACTTTCTCTCTCTTCAATCCATCTAGTTTATGTTTTGACAACACTTATTGCTACTCTCAGCTATTCTGTAATGTCTACCTCCTCTATTTTTGGTTCAATATCTGATGCAGATAAATCAACTACAGTCGACTGCTCAACAACTATCTCTTCTTCTGCTTTAGCTGTCTGCTCTTGTTCATGAGGCTCAATGAAACTATCTATATTGCATCTACAATTTTTGTAGCCTGTTGAACTGTAACCACTTCAAAACTATCATGCCCAATCTCTTCCTCAATTATCTGTTCAAGGAATTCTAGAAAGTCTTCAGGGGCTGGTTGTATTTCTATGACATCTAGACTGGTTTGTCCACCTTCTTCTTCTATCACCTATTATGCCATTTCCCTCAAGTGGAGTCTTGTAGACCTCCTAGTTCCTGATGCAAATTTCCTCTTTTTGCTTTATTTTTTGGTGATAGTAGGGGTTGTGGGGAAAGTTTCAGATGCTTCTATTTCCTTTGTTGTTCCTTCCTCTTTTGGCTAGGTACTTCACTCCCATGTTCTGATAGATCAGTAACAACTTTAGAAAAATGGACCTTCTATTTTTCTATTCTGCTACCAATTCCAGACCCTCTCTTCTTTTGTTTCTTAGTTCATGAGGTTGAAGGTTCTAGAGCAAGGTGCTATGTTGGGTGTGTTTCTTTCTCTACAATAGCCTTTGTGGCAGTATCTATTTCTTCTTATGCAACAACATCTACAGTAGCTGTTTCTTCTTCTACAACAGCATCAACAACATCTGTTTCTTCTTCCTCCTCATCCTCATATCCAAAAATTACATCATTTAGGGTAGAGTAAAACCTATCAAAGCTCCTAGGGTTTCCTCTAAAATGGTGCTGGCAGACTAGTTTAATAATACCATGGTGGCGAGGGCTTCCTTTTCCTTCTTGATATCTGTTTGCCATGTTTTTCAACTCCTGATGCAGGTACAGGGGGAGATTTACCCTAACTTTTGGTTGTTGCCTCCAATGTCTTAGATGGTTTAAAATTTTGAGATGATGCCTTGATAATAGTACATACTGCCCTTCATAGGTTAGAAATTTGATTACCCATATGGCCAGTTCATCCCAGGGTTCTTGTAGGCTAGCCCTTTTTATCCCCTTGCATCTGTTGTTATGTGTTAAATATTCTGGCTCCCTATCATTTTATTCAAGAAATTGATTAACTATATTCACCAATGTATTTTTGCTAGATCTAGAAATTGGAATACCTTCTAATGGAATCTCAGTAATTTGACTTAAAACTTCATGGGTTACCTCAATTGTCATGTCATTAATGTGTGCCTGGTTATTTTTGAATGTGTGGGTGAACATGCTGACCAAATCTTCAGAGGACCCATTAATTTTGTTCAAGAATGGCATAAGTCCTCAATCTTTAAAAATTTGTAGCACTTCTAGATTTTCTTAGAGGTGGGTGGTATATGTTGGTTCCATTTTTGTCTTTCCTCCCATTTTCTTATTTTGGTACGTTAAAAACTACTCACTTTTGCTACTATTCCTCTGCTGGATCGTTGTTTTTTGGTGTTTGCAGACTTGTAGGGTTTGGTTCCAGGTTTTCAATTGCCTTGATTTTCTTCTTCGAACTGAACTGTAATCTCCGCACTGTTCCTCGTAATCATTTTGCATTAGAAAATATGTCTTCAGAATGAAGGGTGGCACACATTTCTATTTTTGCTTCGAACACATGTCTGTTAATGGTTGCATAGATGTCCTTGTCATCTGATCCACATTACTCATTTTTAGTTCTTCTATTTCACCCGTAGATTTTCATGTGCATGATTATTAGCATCAAAAAAATGGTGGCATATTTTTGGTCATGTCCCCGTGATTCTGGCACTTTCTTAATGGGTGCAAGATAAAACAAACCACATCTCAACTGACACATGTTTATTTATCGTATGAATTCAAATAATTTTTACTTGATCGTATATTTTCCTTTCCTTGGATGCCATGTGGAAATGTTATATTGAATGCTTATTCCAAAGATTATGATTTATTGTAGAAAATAATACCTCATTCTGAAGATTATGATTGCATTCCGAAGACAAGTCTTCATTCTGAAGATCATGCTTCATTGCTAAGGAAAATCCTTATTTTGAAGATAAATCCTCATTCTGAAGACAAATCCTCATTCCAAATACAAAGCTTCATTGCGAAGGCAAATCATCTTTTCGAAGGTCATGCTTCTTTTGGAAGACAAATCCTCATTCAGAAGATCATGCTTCATTATGAAGGCAAATCATCATTTTGAAGACAAAGCTTCATTCCGAAGACAAATCGTCATTCCGAAGACAAAGCTTCATTCCGAAGACAAATCATCATTCCGAAGACAAAGCTTCATTTCAAATACAAAGTGCAACATTCATTCTGCTGTCATTCCGAAGATAATTTCAATCCGAAGACAATACAACAATTAATATGAAGAAGATAGCAGGCACTATTTTTGGCATTCTTGTTCCAAAGATTAGGCAGAAACCAATATTCTCATTCTCAAAACATGTTTTAAGTATGCCAACTCTTATGGATACATTTTATGCTAATGGTTAATTGTTATATACTATATACCAATCATTTATAATGAAGAAATTTAAGAAATATATACCTGATTAAAACAATTTAATGCAAGTTTTGAAGAATGATTGCTTATGTTGATGTTCTGCTGAGATTTTCTGCAATATTTCAAAACAAGTGCAGTTGATGAATTTTTACAATGATGATTCAAAAATTTTCAAGTTTATGCATGCCAGAAAACTAGTTTTCATGCATACCAACCCAGTAGTGCCTTAGGAAAGGTTTTCATTTCTAAGCTATTCATTTTTCTCTCTTTTTTTTTTTTCTTGGTTTCTCTTTTTTTTTTACATCTCCTTTTCTCTTTTTTTTCTTGATTTTGATTATTCCCATGAAGGAATTCATGATTTACCTGAAATCATACCCACAAAGGAATTCACAATCAGAATTTATTCATCTTTTTGTTTTCTGCTTTTTCTAATTTTTTATTTTTTTTAAATTTTTTTTATTTTTTTGCTTTTTCTTGAAATCCATGATCATGCTGATTGTTTTGAAGTGGAAGAGGAAATTTCATCCACCTGTTGTGTATCCAAACTGTCAAGATGATGCAAGAATTCCTCTTTAGTTAGATGTGTATGATACACCCTGAGGCGATGTCCATTCACTACCAATTTTCTCTAGGACCCATTAATAGGAGATAGACAAGCTGCTCCATTGTCAAATACCTCTTTAATATGGTAAGGTCCAAGCCATCTAGTTCTCAGCTTTCTAGGGAAGTCCTCATAGCGAGAATCAAACAACAAAGCCCAATCTCCTTGTTGAAGTTTCCTTTGCTGAATGTGACTGTCATGCCATAGTTTCCTCTGCTCTTGAATTACTTTACTTTGGTGCAGAGCATCCAACCTAAGTTCATCCAATGCATTCAGCTACATAATCCTATCTATCTGTGCTTGTGAAAATTCAATTTCAATTTCCAATGCTATGCGTAATTTTAGTAGCTCAAATTCAATAGGTAGGAGGGGCTTTTTACAAAAAAATAGTTCATAAGATGTGAATCTAGTAGTGGATTTCCAAGTAGTATTGTAAGCCTAAACTGCTTTAGCCAATTTTTCCTATGAAAAGCTATTATTTTTGTCAAGATTCATTCCAGTTCTCTGTTTTTTACCTCAACCTGGCCATTTGCTTGTGGGTGGTAAGGTGATGATTTCCTATGTTTGATTTCATATAATTATGTAAAAGCCTCAATGAATTTAGATGCAAATTAGGGTCCTTGGTCTATGGTGATATACCGTGGAGGTCCAAATCTCTAAAAAATATGATTATAAAAGAAATCAATGACCTTCTCTTCACGAGCATCTTTGAAAGCATGCACCTCTACCCACTAAGTCAGGTAATTAGTGCATACTAGAATATGCAACTTTTCTTGAGAAGGTGGATCAATAGGTCCTACAAAATCAAGTCCCCACCTCTCAAATGGCTCTAAAACCAATTGAGGCTATAGTGGAATTTCAATTGTATGAGTGGGTCTCCCCATTCTTTGGCATGCATCACAATGCCTGATGTACTTTTTCACATCCTTGTGAAGATATGGCCAATAATATCCTGTCCCTAAAATTTTTCTAATTGTGCTTTTTACAGAATACTGTCCACCTGAGGGTTCATCATGACAAGCCCTAAGGATATCATATACCTCATCCTTTTGGATACACCTGCGTAACACATGGTCGGGACTGCACTTAAAAAGTATACCCTTAATCCACTCAAAGGAAGAACTTTGTTTGATCAATTGTTTTTTTGTTTTGAAGTGAAATATGGAGGAACCTTTCCTGTGACCAAATAATTGGCTATATCTACAAACCAAGGTGATTGTACTGATATAGAAAATAGTTTTTCATTAGAAAAAGTGTCCTCAACTAATTCCCATTTATCTATGTTCTGCAACCTGGATAAGAAATCTGCTACAACATTAGCTTTTCCTAGTGTGTTGATTATTGTGATATCAAATTTTTGCAGCAATAGTAACCAAAAAATAATTATTGCACTTACCATAGGCTTATTCTTCAAATACTTAATGGCTGTGTGATCTGTGTTAATAAATATTTGATAACCTATGATATAATGCCTAAATTTGTTGATGGCATAAATTACTACCAAGAACTCTTTCTCAGTTGTGGTATAATTTTTCTCAACTCCTATCAAATTCTTGCTAATGTAGTAGATGACACAGTGTTCACCATTGTCAATTTGTCCTAATGCTGCTCCAATTGCATTATTAGAAGCATCAGCATGTATGTGAAATGGTAATGTCCAATTAGGTCCTCTTAACATAGGTGGAGTTACTAATTTCTCTTTCAGAGTTTCAAATGATTCCTGACACCTTGCAATCTAGGAGAATTCAGAATCTTTAGTCAATAGGGAAAACATGGGATTGTCTATTATGCTAAAGCTGGGAATAAACCCGCAGTAAAAACCAATGTGTCATAGGAAGCTTTTGACATTAGTCTGAGTTTTAGGAGGAAGAAGATTCTTGATAATTTCCACCTTCTATGGATCAACCTGGATTCCTTGAGGAGAGATGTGATGACCAAGAACTATTCCTTCCTCCATCATCATAAAATATTTTTCTAGATTCAAAGATAATTGGTATGTTTCACAAGGAGTTAAAACTCTGTCAATGTTTTCTAATGTAAAGTCAAAAATCTGTCCACATACTATGAAATCTTCCATGTATATCTCAACACTGTTGGTAGTCAGATTAGAAAAAATTGCTAAGATCGCTCACTAAAATGTTGTTGGGGCATTACACAAACCAAAAGGTAAAACCCTATAGGAAAATGTTCCCCATGGATAGGTAAAGGTTGTTTTCTCTTGATCTTCAGGTGCAACCTGAATTTGATTATACCCACTAAATCCATCAAGAAAACAAAATTATTTCTTTCCAGCAAGGGTATCTAACACCTGATCTATGAAAGGTAATGGAAAATGGTCTTTGTATGTCACTTTTTTCAACTCTCTATAGTCTACACATACTCTCATTTTTCCATTTTTCTTAGGAACTATAACCAATGGAGAGACCCACTGGCTATCATTGGGTAAATGAATCCTACCTTCAGAAGTTTTTCAATTTCTTCCTTTACAATATCCCTCAAGGCAAGATTAAGTCTTCTCTAGGATTGTCTTACTGGTTTGACTTCTTTAGTATAAGTCTTGTGGGTGCATATATCAGGGTGAATTCCTGACATATCCTTGTAGTCCCACGCAAAAGCATGAACATGCTTTTGCAAAAATTTTATCAACTTTTCTTCCTCTTCCCTAGTGAGCTAGTTGTTAATGTTCAGTAATTTTCTTGGCTGGACTTCTATTTGTTTTGTATTTGGAAGGACTGAACTCACTTCTTCATACCTGGTGATTAGGGAGTTAAGAGGGCAATAAGAAGTTTCTATTTCATTGATTTCTAATGGAAGCATATCCTATATAAAACAGTGAGAAGGGAAAATCAGGTGATGATGCCACCCATGTGGTAGTGAAACTGATGTTTCCTATGATAGTGCAGATGGCTCACATTCAAAATTTTGGTTCTCCTCATTCCCTAACAACTAATGGATATTTATTGCTTCCTCTTCTAACCCTTGTTCATGTAGAACATTTGTTAGGATAGTTTCATTCTCTAAAGTTTCTATGTCATGGAGGTCTTCTGTGTGTTCCCTTACTACCAAGGCGGCTAGTGTGGAAATAACCTCTTATGGTTCTTCATATGAATTAGGAAACCATATCTGACCTAAAAAATTGTTGGAGGTTCTTGCAAGAGGATACAGAGAGATCTATTTTAGATCAATACCAATTGAAATAGTCATTTTTCAAAATTTGTAGTCTATGAAGGTTGTTGCAGTTGCAAGCCAAGGTCTTCCCAGAATGATGGGATATCCATGTGCTGAATTTCTTGGCTGTAAAACCAAAAATCTATAGGGAATTCCCAAGAAGAGACTTTTATAGGGATATTTTGAATGATAGCTTCAGGTTTTGCAACTGACCTATCAACCATTTCTAAAACTGTAAATGTGGGATTGAGATGTTTGAGTTGTAATTATTTCATTATATCCTTGGTCATGACATTTATTACAGCTCCTAGATCTACTAAGACATTTGATATTTGTACTAAGCCTATGGTAACTATGATAACTGGACTCCCTGGGTCACTATACTTTGGAGGTACTAGTTTTCTAGACAAGAGATCAGCTATCTTTCCTTCAACCTGAACAGTCTTAGGAAATGTTTTCTTTTTTCTTCCTGCTCTTCTAATGCACAAATCTCGAAAAATACTTTTAATCATTGGTATATCTTTAATGGATTGCAATAAGGGCAATGATATAGTTAAATTTCTAAGTTCCTTGACTAGGTCTGACTCAGAATTTTCTGCTGTGGTATTAAATCTTCTAGGATATGGAATTATTCTTGATGAAGGTAAGTGTTCTGCCTATGGTTCTATTTTTTCTTCTTATTTCTTTGTTGTTGGTTTAACTCTAACTAGTTCCAAAAGTTCTTGCTTTTCATTTTCCTTGATTTTAGTTGAAACAAGTTCAGGTACAACTTTTTCTGAATGAAGTTGGATGTTACTACAATCAAGAACATTTATTTCAACATTTTCTTGATCTTCAGCAACATAAACAAGGGATGACTGTCTCATGTTGTTTGGATTAGTGACTGATTGAGCTGAAAGTTGAGGTTGTTTCACCTGTTGTGTTTGTTGTGGTTGGTTCTATTTTTCTTGAAATTTTTGATTAGGTGCAGGCAGCAAATACTGAGTTTGACCTTGATTTCTTTGTTGCCTTGGATAGGATTGGTATTGCTTGACTCCACTGTGGTTGATTTTGCATACAATGTGGATTATTCTAATTCTAGGGTGGGATGTTTTGATTCCATGATGGATTATTCTGATTTTGATTCCAGGTTGGATTACTCCAACTTGTTTGTGGCCATTCTTGGGAATTTGTCCATTGAGAATAATTCCAAGGACGTTGGGGTGGCTCTGATTGTCCCCAAGGCATAGTCCAAGGATTAAGCCCCAAATTTATAGAAAAATGAGGGGGATTTTGGTTCTAAGAGAAATTTCCCCCTTGTTTTGGTCCAACATAGTTGATTTCCTCAGTCTGACTCTCTAACATAGTTTTGAGTTGTGGTAGCCAGTGGCATTTATCAGTCAAATGCTTCTTTGAACAGATACTACAAATGGTTGAGATAGATGTTTTATTCAAAGGACACTCCTGCAAAGAATGTTTATTTCTACATATTGGGCAATAAAATACCAAAGGTTATGTGGTTTTTGCTTTTGCATACATTTATCCTAAAGTTGTGTTCAATTGCACCAAAATATCAGTTTTAAAATTTGCAAGTTCCTCTATTAGGTCTTTCACATCAGTGCCATTTGTATTTTTTTCTCCTTCCCTGCTTAGTGTGAGAGTAATTCCTATAGAGACCCACAATTTCCTCATTACTAAGAGTATTTACATCCCATTTTCCCATAAAATCCAATACCTCTCTGGATTCATCTTGTAATCCTATCAAAAATATGGTTTTGCATAACTCTAGTTCTACAAGTCCACATCTCCTTTGAACAAAGGAGAACCTATCAAGATAGTATTCTAATGTTTCATCATCTTCCTATTTAATCCTGAATAACTCATCTTTCCTTTTCCTTACATGACAATACTCCTGATATTTGTCTAAAAACATAGTTTCCATTTGATCCCGAGTTCGGATGGAATTTGGCTCTAAGCTCATGAACCAGCGTAATGCTGAGTCATTGAGTGTTGAGGGAAAAACCTTAAGTTTTTTATTTTCATTTACATAGTCATAGGTTTGACACACTAATTTTAATTCAAACAAAAATTGATGAGGATCTTCAGATACAACACCTCAGAAGGTTGGAAGTACTAAAGGTGACATGGTTTTCATGGGAGAGTTTTGTGTTGGATTCAAATGGATACGATATTCAAATGTTCTAGAAGGTTGGGGTATGTCCTGATCATCTCCTTCATTATGGACATAGCCATGTTGGCCATCCCTATCTAGAGTGCCTCCCTCTGCCATAGTTTCCTATTCCTTGGGAACAGTTAAACCTATCCAAATTTGACTCTCAATAGGTCCAAGATCCTCTGTTGATGATGAGTCTGATGATTTTTCTTTCTTAAGATGTTCTAATGATGATGAAGCTGGTGATTTTTCTTTCTTAAAATGTTCTAATGATGATGAGACTGGTGATTTTTATTTCAATATTTCTGGTAGTTCAAACACAGGTGATTCACCCCTTAGGTGTCAAGATCTTCTTAATGGAACAAGCTAGGGATCCTTTTGGGTAATTATACCTTTTTCATCCCTAGGCTTACTCATTCATGTTTACTCTTGAATGACATAAATTATATTTCAATAGTTGTTACTTTAACCAACTGTTATATTCAAATTTTATCCTGAATTTCATAGCTCAGTCTAAGTAATAACTGAAAACACGAGATTCCGAAAACAAAAAGGATAGACTAAAAATGCAATGTAAACGAAACTAAAATAACGCTTAAACCCTATGTTATTGAAAAATGCGTAAAAAGAAAGAACATGAACACAAGATATCAAAGCAATATAAAATACGGCCCTTTTATTGATATGCTTTTCAAATTTGTGTTACAATGCGTCTCCTTCCTTTTTAGGGGATAGGAGCGTTAAATGTTGGTCTTTTACAACTTGTTTCAGAATTCCTTCTTCCGCGTGCCCACATATAAGATGGGCGAACCAAAACGTTGCCGCCGCTTGTGTTGGTAAAAGTAGATTCCTCGCTGCTCTTCTAATGCTGAAAATCTGCGTTCAAAGAAACAAACAAAGAATCAATAGCACCTGTGTATGAAAACGAAAGATAAATATAATAATGGTTAAAATGAGTCCAAATAAACTGAAAACTTGACAAAAGCATAATCATGTAACTAGCTAAATACTACAAAAGAAATAGTCACCAAAGGCAATAAGGCGGGGGGTGCCCGAAGGCAAACCACCCGCGGGTGAAACTTTGTTTCGACACCAATCCGCTTGGGATGGGTCCGAAACCTGGTGTGATGTGTTGTCGGCAAATTGGTAGGATATTGTGGTCAGAAAAATTGGGTTTTGGTTCTTGATTCGTGCCTTCAAAAGTCACCCAATAACCTCTCTTTCGATTAAGAGATTATGGATGTTGAAAGCACAAATCGCAAGTAAGTGAATTAGCAGCACTTCGTCGCTCAAAATGCTCCTTCTCTGTATATCTTTTGGGTGAGGAAGCTCACCATTTTATAGACCCAAGGGGTCTCTTTGAATTAACATGCAAAAGTGCTACTTAGCATGAATGCTTTTTCAGGGAAGAGAAGACTTCTCCCTGATCAAGGGCTCCATAACTGCTTCTGTGCATGTCTTTGTATGTTTAGAAAAGCTCACTCGCACTCCCATGCAATGAAGAGATAGCTAAGTGGCAAATCTGAGTTGTCATGAAAAAGCCTACTCTCACTCCCATGCAATGAAGGGAGAGTTAAGTGGCCAATCCGAGTTGTCCTAAAAAGCTCACTCTCATTCCCATGCAGTGAATGGAGAGTTAATTGACAGATATGAGTTGTCAAAAGAACTCACTCGCCCTCCTATGCCATGAAGGGAGAGCTAAGTGGCAGTTCTGAGTTGTCATGCGCCGAGGTTTGACTTTTTGTCGGTCAAACCTGGCATTCGTCCCACCCCGGAGCGAGCGCTGGTAATCGTCTCTGGGTGAAACGAGTACCAATCTGCACTCGTCTCTGGGTGAAATGAGTACCAATCCGCACTCGTCCCTGGGTGGAGCGAATAAGTAGCAGAGTGTCTAAAAGGTGCCAAATTGATCTCTGACTTGTAAAACTATTGTGTGAGTGGTTAGAACCACTGTTTTAACCTCTGGGGCTGCCCTAGGGTTGTGTGTGTTAGTGCGATTAGTGTTTGCAGTCACATAATCGGATTGGTGCTGTTTTGGTGTCTACAGATGCCCCTTTTTGGAAAGCGCTGCACATGGTGCAGTGTTGAGCAAAAATAGATAACCAAAGCACTAATGATTAGGGTTTCTCAGTAACCTAACCAACTCTTGATGCCCCAAGTATGGAAAAGGGGGCGCATTCTTGAATCCTTGCTTCTGACGAGCTAAGGAACTTAAATCAAGCATTAACCTGGTTCGGTGAGGTATTACTTGAACTTAGACATTGATCAGTCATGAATAGGCAAAGGGCGCAACCTTTTGTCTGTGGGAACCTTGAGTTCATGATTCACGAATGCCAAGTATATGATCGGTTTGTGATAATTGCTTGTTTGCTGCCCCAAGCGAGGGCGCGATTGTCTTTTGCAATGATCCTTTGAATGCGTGTCATTTCCAAGATTGGGTATATTGTTGTTGATTGGCAACTAAGTGTGACTACCCCCTCAAGCGACGAATCGATGAGGGAATGACCGACATGAGAAAAGCGACGAGTCGCTTGACCCAAGATGACTTAAGTGAGGGTGCCTTCAGATGTTATCCGATGCATGCTCGAGCAGTTTCCCGATTGTTTTGACCTATTTTTGGTGGGTGTGAACCCATTTTGGGATGCCATTTGGGGTTAACATTGGCAAAAATCCGTCTTCCCGTGAAGCGGTCCGGCTATGGTAGCCTTCTTAGGGAGTAGGATAGCGACAAGGTAGACCCCGACATCAGTTTTCTTATGCCAAGAGGTTAAGTGCAAGAGCACTTTTGTCCGACAATTTTTAGTGGTTTTGTTGGCATTTGTCATTTTTATATTTTGGTTGTTTTTGATTTTTTTTTTTTTTGGGTATTCGTTCCGGGGGGACGAACTCCATGATGGTACTCGTCCTGGGGTGGGACGAGCGCGCCTCCGAGGAAAAAGCGCTCGTTCCAGGCAGGGACGATTACCAGCAAGCAAAAAGGTATAAATAGGCAAAAATGATGGATTTTGCTCATTTGCACTGTTCATCGATTGCGATTTGGAGCTCTGAGGAGGAGGAGGTAGATTTTCTGACGCGAAACGCTGTCGGATTTTCCAGCCACCATGAGTGCACAAACCGGGTCGTCAGGCGGCGGAGCCGAGGCGAGACCAGTAAGTGAACTATCTCCTCGAGTTTGAATTTGAAAAATGCAAATGTGTTTTTATTGTGTTTTTCTTTTGTTTAAGACATGGAACCCTAATTAATTAAATTAAAAGGTGAACGAATTTGATTTAAAGACCCTGAAACAAAATAAAACGTGTATGCAAACCGATGGAAACCTAGATGGAAAACCGTAGGATAAACCCAAATGAAACTTAGAGTAACACTTGAGGGTAACCACGGTTATAAAAATGTTTTTTTTTATGTGAATGGTAAAACTTAGGTCGAAACCGTAGGTAAACCATGTCCATTTTTGTCTATTTTTAAAATGAAACCCTAGATTAAAAAAATGGATGAATTTTTTTTTTTTGAATGGTAAACTTAGGTCGAAACCGTAGGTAAACCATGTCAAATTTTTGTTTTAATGAAAGATGAAAACTTGATGAATTTTTTTTTGAAATGGTAAACTTAGGTCGAAACCGTAGGTAAACCATGTCGATTTTGTGTTGTTTTTATGAAATGTAAGATGAAAACTTGATGAATTTTTTTTGTTTTGAAATGGTAAACTTAGGTCGAAACCGTAGGTAAACCATATCGATTTTGTGTTGTTTTTTTTTTTGTAAATTGTAATAGATGTACATGTGAATGAATGTTGTTACTGTATATTGATGCAGTTTTGAATATGTGATGGTGATTTGATGCATGTTTTTGATGTGTTTATGTTTTGTGATATGCAGGTGGTGAAGAGTCGGCATCGGGTACCGACTATTTTTTCTAGTGCCCGCGAGGCGTTGAGTGCGGAGGACTGGGAGTGGCTTGATGCCTTAGGGCTCAAGCATGTGACGCGATTGGAAGCAGTTGTTGCGGATCGGGCGTACTTGACAGCTTTGATCAGCCTATGGGATGTTCGGATGAACACCTTCCATCTTTCGACAGGGGAGATGACAGTCACCTTAGAGGACGTGTATCGGATTCTTCAGATTTCGATAGACGGGGTTCCCATCCGGACGACGCCACGAGGCCAGAGGACGGCTGTACTGACTCGATGTTTTGGACATGGGGAGGATGTGGATGGGATGAGCTCAGTGGAGAATGCGGAGCTTGATTGTCAGGTTGGGGGGATTCTAGTACGATGGTGGTACATGAGGGGAGTGCTAGGAGTGAGGCATACACTGCTTATGAGCCTCATTTCTAACATGCTCTTGCCAGACTCTTCAGGAGCGAGGTTCCCATGGAACCTATTGGAGGTGGTGTGGCAGTTAGTGGATTGTCCTGTGACAGAGCCGGTGATCATGAGATGGGGCCAGACGCTGTTGGCTCAACTATATGATGAGTTGTATGAGGTCCGCTATCGGAAGCGGAAGGGGATTGGCTGCAGTTACTTGTTGCAGTGCTGGGCATGGCAGCATATAGCCGTAGAGCGACCACGAGGGCTACCCTGGACTACACGGGTTGACATGGTGGATAGAGATATTGGTTATGGTGCTTTATGGTATCGATCTGAGGAGCGAGGGCAGAGTCGACGGTTTGCGGGAGACGTGGACCATTACATAGATGCATTGGCATGACTGACTCTAGGAGATGTGGTGTGGAGGCCATATCGGGATTGTCCCGCATGGCCAGAGGCTGATGAGTGGCTTCGACGGGTCCGAAGGGGGAGATGGGTCATTGGACGACATGGGACGGAGCAGGAATACTTTCATTATCTTCGAGTGACACGACAGTTTGGGGTACGCCAGGGGTTGCCTGGGGAACCCGTAGTCTATCGACGTCGGAGCGATGAGAGGACTCTAGCTACATCGATCCTCGAGCCGCTAGGGGAGGAGGCGGATACAATACTGGACACTCCAGACGTGGATGACGTTGGAGTTACTATCGAGTACCAGGAGTGGTGGACGCTCCGACAATGGCGAGGTGAGGGGCCATTGGGAGGGGATGAGGCAGCGGGAGGCGGAGAGGGTGCAGAGGCACCAGGAGAGGGTTGGGGAGCTCCTGCTGATGTGGACATGGTGGAGGTGGCAGATGCGGGAGAGGACTTTGGTGAGGAGGAGCAGCCAGAGATGCAGGATGCTCCGGAGTAGGCCGATGCGCCAAAGAGGCCGACGTAGCCGACCGTGTCGGGGATACAGAGGCGGGGTTGCACATGGAGGTGGCACGGTTGACGAGTTATTACGAAGGTGAGATCAGGAGCTTGGGGATGCACTGTAGGAGAGGGATCTCTTGTGGATGCAGTTAGGGAAGTGCGAGGCTAACCTTGTGACATACCGTCAGTGGGCGAGGGACTTGGAGCAACAGTGGGACGAGCTGGAGGATGAGGTTATCCACCTTGGTGGGCGAGTACCTACATTCTCTGGAGGTGGATCATCACGACGCTCGAGAGGGAGCGACATGGAGTAGACAACATCCTCATAGTGGAGGCGGCGGGATGAGGGAGAGGCTAGTGGGCATGGTGCAGGGGCGAGCAGTAGCCGCCCTGAGAGGTCTCAGAGGACCCGCACCATGGGGGGTAGTTCCCGTCGCACCGATCCTACGTGATCATGGTGGACGACGCCCTAGACTTGGGGATTTTGGTGTATGATTGCGGGGTCAGAGGACCAGTTCACTGTAGCCTACGGGCAATTTTGTTATGATATATATATATATATATAGATGACTCTTTTTGGTGTTTGTACATTTTTCATGATTTATTTTTATGTGCATGTTTTTATATTGATGTATGCATATGCGATTATGAATGCGATGGTTCTAATTTGTATGATGTATGCATATGGAATGAATGAAATGAATTGTTGATGATTTGTCAATGCACCATAGACTGTACAAGATTTGACTGGCTTGCTATAGTAATGGGATAACTTTGTGGAATGCTTGTGCATGTGAAAACTTTGTTTTTGTATTTTGTCTATTTTTTGATGGTGATGTACGGAATGAAATGTACTCGGTTGTTTGAAAATGTAGTTAAGCTTTTCTGAGATGCAGATATTTTAACTAACTAGCCAAGACTGTACATTTATCTCGCGAGACTTTTGAACAAGGTCTAAATCCGACTTGAATTTAACCAAGTGATTTCACATCCCTGTGTGTGCAATTGAGTTCGTTTATGTGGTATTTGTCAAGATACCGCTAATGCTAGATAGGCTATCAACCAAACCTGTATTGAGGATCACCTAATTAGCTCCACTAACTCCGTTGTTGTATTTAGCAAGATTAATCCACGTGACAATCTAAGGTACCATAAGCTAGCTCATCCACATGCAAACATTGGTCTGCGCACACGCAAAGCTAATGTGACAGACATATCGTCATGCGGGTAGGAGACCACCATTGCTAGGTAGGCTATCAACCAAACCTGTAATGAGGATCACCTAGATGGTTTTTGAATGCTGAGAATTTCCAAGGATTCAAGTTCAGGTTATTTATTGGCAGAATGATTTGGGAGATTTGCTCGTCTATATAGTGATGAAAATCACTATTTATTTTTCTATTTATTTTTCTTTTTGAGCAAGGATTTTGAATAGTGGTGATAACCATTGTTATTTGATTTTGTATTTTGAGCTTTGTAAGTTTGAACTTGTGAATGGCCTTGATCCTTTTAGGTCTTGGGGATGACTACCCATCCTTGGCAGGGACGTGTAGTACGAATCCTTACGACTTTGGGAACCAAGGGGATAATGGAGATTATGAAGTAAGGGCATTGATCTGTTAGGCCTTGGGGATGACTACCCATCCTGGTTAGGGGCAGATAGTACGAATCCTTACAACTTGGAGACCAAAGGGAGAATGGAGAGTATGAAGTAAAGGCATTGATCCGTTAGGCCTTGGGGATGACTACCCATCCTGATTAGGGGCGGATAGTACGAATCCTTACAACTTGGAGATCAAAGGTGAATGGAAAGGTTAGGATGATGGTTCGTTGGAATTTTGTTTGTGAAGGGCGTTGATCCTTTTAGGTCTTGGGGATGACTACCCATCCTTGGCAGGGACGTGTAGTACGAATCCTTACAACTTTGGGGACCAACTATGATTTGGATTTGGTAGTGGTAAAAACCACTGTTTATTAAGGTGAATGGATAGGGAAGAGCTCGTCCTTTTGTCAATTCTCAGCATTCTAGAACCATTCGCACAGGGGGATGAACAGGCTAATATTTCACCTATGGTACCCTAGACTGCTTTGTAGGGTTTCTCTTGCATTCACACAACTTAGGAATTATTTTATGTGTGTTAGTTTGTGATGGGATGTTACGTAACAAGGCGTGATCCAAGTAAAACTTTCCCGTGTAAAATCTGTTTAACTATGTACAGTTTTTGGCTAGAAATTTAAAGATAGCTGAATGACGAAAACCCTATATACATTAGGAGACAACTGACGATGCTAAAAAATGGCGATGGTGCTATTCTAGATGTATGCGTTTATAAAATGGATTGATGTGGAAAATGATGGAATTTCCAAGTAATGACTGTCTATGGTGCTTTTGACTTGTATGACCTAGCAAAGTATGCAATGTATGGATGCAATGCTTAATGCAACCTATATTTTTGTATTTTGATTTTTATGAGAATGCATGGAATTGAAATGCAATTGTTTTTGTGATTTTTGATTTTTATGAGAATGCATGGAATTGAAATGCAATTGTTTTTGTGATTTTTGAGATTATATTGTTTTTGTTTATTTTTGAATATTTATGTTGACCAAGAAGTTATGGTAATGCTTGGAGCTTTTGGTGTTGACCAAAGGGTTTATAGATACCTTTGGATTCGGCATTTAGTTGGGTTTGATCTTGACCAAAGGGTTTATAGATACCTTTGGGAGCATTTTTCAAGTTTAGTGGGGGTTTAGGGTTGACCAAGCGATTATGATAATCCTTGGAGCTTTTAGTTGGACTATGGCTCTCTAGATGTGGAATGGCCTCAAATGAATGATGTTCAAGGGTTCTGTTTCCTTGATTCCTTCAAGAGAGGCAAGCCGGTATGTTTCGGGTCCTATTCTACTGTCAATGATGTAAGGACCTAACCAGTTTGCCGTGAACTTGTCCCGTAGATGGGACGACAAATTAGAATTCTGCCGCACAGTGTCATCATCGATGAACTCTTGCATTGAAATGCGCAAGGAAGGGATTTCCAACTCAAAAGGCATGACTGCCTCGGAGCCATACACCAGTGAAAATGGAGTTGCCCTAGTGGGCATTCGAATGTTGGTGCGATAAGCCCATAGGGCAAGCGGGATCTGAATGTGCCAGTCCTTATGATTGTCTACAACTATCTTTTTAAGAATGGTGACTAGCATTTTGTTTGACGCCTCTGCTTGCCCATTTGCCTACGGATAATAGGGTGTTGAAAAGCTATGCTGAATTTTGTACTTTGTGGTCAAAGCATGCACATCTTTATTCTTGAATGGTGTCCCATTATCTGACAGGATCTTGGATGGAATACCAAAATGACATATGATGTTATGCAAAATAAACTCTGCAATGCGGGATCCAGTCGTAGAGGTTAGCGGAATTGCTTCCACCCACTTGGTGAAGTACTCTGTGGCCGTTAAAATAAATGTGTGATGACCAGACGATGCGGGGAGATCTTTCCAATTAGATCAAAGCCCCACTACGAAAAAGGCCAAACCGATTGAATCGGCTGCAAGGCTTGAGAAGGTACGTGTGTCAAATTAGCATGGTGCTGACACTTCACGCACTTCTTCACATATGCACAACAATCTCGCTCTAAATATGGCCAATAATAACCCATGCGAAGAATGCGCTTTGCGATGGCCATACCGCTGAAGTGGCCACCACATGTACCATCGTGAGCTTGGGTGATCGCCCAAGCGGACTCTTGCTTGGTCCAAACAATGAAGGAGGATTCCTTCATAATTTTGATGATACAAAATGTCTCCTAACAAGACATGCTTTGCCGCTTTCTGTTTGAATGATCTTTTCATGGCTTGTGTCAATCCAAGTGGGAGGTTACCTAGCTTGAGGTAATCCCGAATGGGTGTGTACCAATCTTGCTGATCAGAAACCTCGATAGTATGAACGACCAATCCCTCTTGAAGTCCATCCCTAACAAAAGCTGAGCGGGAGAGAACTTGTAAAAACAACGTGGTGTTGCTATTAAGAGGGGTCGGGGAGAACAAGGACCCCCAATTGGCTTGAGTCAAACAATCTCGAATTCGAGAGAACTTATCCGAAGATGGTTCAATCTGGATCAGGTGGATTCTTGGCGTGAGGTCAGAGCTTGCACGCTCCATCGCAGGTTGCGATAATGTCTTGACTTGAATGGTTGTCATCTCATCGGAAGGGTCTTGCGGGATTAGGGACCCCAAAGAGGCCATAGTATCCGCAAAATGATTCGATGATCGAGGGAGTGCCTCAATGTCATACCATTCAAGTTGTGCTAGGAATTTGTCCACAAGGGCTTTATAGGCCTGCAAAACTGGACATTTACATTGGAATATCCCCTTTACTTGATTGACAATTAACAGCGAATCACCAAAGATGTTTAGACGTTTAATGTTCATGGTGATTGTTGTCTGAAGACCTATGAGCAAGGCTTCGTATTCTGCATTGTTGTTGGTGCACGGGAAGTCTAATTTAAATGACAAGGGCATTGGAGCACCTTGCGGAGTGAAGAATACGAATACAATTTTTGCCACCCCCTTGCTCACATTTAGAACCATCGAAGAATAGGGTTATGTCAGCTTGTGACTCAGGCTCATCAAAATCTGGCGATTCTGAAACATGGAAGACCCCATCATCAGGTAGTTCGAAAGTCGGAGGCTGATCGTCTTCAAGAGGAGCCTCAGCTAGTTGATCGGCGATGACTTGACCTTTTATGGATTTTTGTCCAATGAACTCTATGTCAAACTCCGTCAACAACATGATCCATTTCGTCGTGCGGCTACTATGATAAGTACGACTCATCATGTATCGCAATGGATTCTCCTTAGACACAACATACGTCTTATTACTGAGCATGTAGTGGCATAGCTTTTTGGTAGCAAACACCACTAGCCAAGCGAGCTTTTCAACGTATGCATAGTTAAGTTCATAACTGACCGGGGTGCGGCTAAGATAGTATGTAGCCTGTTCTTTGTGAAGTTCATTTTTTGGGATAGCATGGCGCCCAGTGCCACCTCGGTGGCTGAGATGTATAAATAGAATGACACTCCTGGTCTAGGTGGTGCCAATACTGGCGGCGAAGCCAAGTACTATTTAATGTCATCAAAGGTGGATCGGCACTCGTCATCCCAATGAAATGTGACCCCCTTATGCAATAATTTATTCATGAGTCGGCATTTGTCAGATAACTGCGCTATGAAGCGCTTGATCGACGCAACCTTTCCCTGCAGACTCTTGAGCTGCTTGATGGTGGTTGGGGGACGCATTTCAAGGATTGCCTTGACTTTGTTTGGGTCGACCTCGATTCCTCGTTTGGAGACTATGAAACCCAAAAGCTTTCCAGAGGTGATGCCAAAGACGCACTTCTTAGGGTTTAATCTGACTTTATGTTCAATGAGGCGATCAAGGACCTTGCTCAAGTCACCGAGGTGATCTGGGCACAAAAGAGATTTGGCCAACAAATCATCCATGTAATCTTCCAAAGTTTTGTGCATGTAATCATGAAAGATGTACGTCATGGCACGTTGGTAAGTGGCGCCAGCATTTTTAAGGCCAAAAGGCATGACCTTATAGCAAAATGTCCCCCAAGGCGTTGTGAATGCCATTTTTAGTTGGTCCTCGGGATTGATACGAATCTGATTGTATCCCGAGAAACCATCCATAAGGGAAAGCATTTCGTGGCCTGTTGTGGCGTCTACCAACGCGTCGATGCTTGGCAAGGGAAAATCATCCTTAGGACTCGCTTTGTTAAGATCTCAAAAATCGGTGCATATGCGAATCCTCCCATCGGGCTTCTTGACGGGAACCATGTTAGACAACCATGGAGGATAATCCACACAGATGACAAACTGGGCATCCAACAACTTTTGTAACTCATATTTTACCATTAAGGCCACTTGTTGGGTGCATCTTGCGTAGTTTTTGCTTTACTGGCTTGATTGTCGGATCAAGCGTTAAATTATGCGTGACTAGCTGTGGGTCTAGTCCCGGCATATCCTTGTATGACCATGCAAAAACCTCCTTCTTTTCCTTAAGAAGGGCAACATAATCGGCTCGCTCTTCGGGGGAAAGACTTACCCCCAGCTTGAGAATCCATGGATTCATTGGATCTGTGCCGATGTCTACATCAGTCGTTGCTTCGATCGACATATGGGATCCGTCTTCCAACTGGTGTGGAATTGGGATCAGATGGATATCGTTTGCTGAATTAAGATCATCATTAGGAACGTCAAGTTCCTCTTCAGCATGGAAGACATCCTGAGTCTGTCCTGGAGTGAAATGAAACATCCCACCGCAAGGCCAATACTCTGATGGAGATGGTGGTGTGTCAGCGCGATCCCAATCTATAGCTTCTATGTCTAGATGCAATGATCATGTTGGATTGGTTGGATCATGGATGGGGGCGGTCAAGTCAATGGAGATCATGTTGATGAGATGATGGTAACCTCCATTACCGCAAGTGTGATAACTCTGACATTCTGGATGCTCTTGGTGCATTGGATCTGGCTCTGTAGGCACTGGCACAAAGGGATCAGCCCTATGCGTGGACCTGCAAATAGGGTCTACCCTAGGCACTGATGGTTTGATAGGGTCTCCAGGCGGAAGATGCTCTCTGTATACCTAGAGTGGCGGGTGCAGTAATTGCTATAACTACATCGGGTTGAGATGCCACCTATGTCTTGGACCTATGTGTAAGTGTTCAAACATGTCATCTATGTCCAAAGGATATTGTTGTTGTTGAGGTAGCCTATGCTCACTGGGATCATTCAATGGGAACATCATCAGGAAGCTTTCTTGATCATCATTCATTGGATATTCGTGCGAATGATCGTACTCCGACTCATCTTCAGAAGACCCTTCGTGGTCTTGTCCATCTTCCCCTTGTGGGTGAGTCCGTGAGGTTTCTCCTTGTTCGGCCGTAGGGAAAGGGTTGTTGAGGTCAACAAGGTTATTTGTTTGTAATGGGAAATAATCCCCCAGTGTATAAGTTGTATTTGGATTGGCATATGGATCTGATGCCAACCCATCCTTGTTGCCTATCCCTAGGCTTTGCATGTTTTCGACCAAGATGTCGAGGGGCAAAGGGTGATTAAACCCTACTCCTGACTTGTCATAAGGCATTTGGTATCTTGGTTGGCACAAAACACGCATTCCTTGTTCATACCTGCCTAACCCGTATCCATGCCAATTGCATTGGCTAAGATATCGTAATGCGAAGTCTGGGTTAGCCAGATAATTGACATCTTCCACAAAGGGATCTTCATCTTCCTCTTCTTGTCGGGAAGGTTCAACGCCATGATCCAGGCCCCCAAAAATAAAGTTTGTCCGATTAGGTGGGTAGCCTAAAGGAACCACGGAGCCTATGGGGAGTCGAGGTCTTCCCATGTCTTGCATAGACTGAAGTGTGGGCGTTGCAACAACATTGCGCACTATATACTCCCCCATGCCTGTGTTAGACATCTCAACAGTAATCGTTGGTGATTGAGAGGAAGCGAATGGGAGTTCTCCTTGAGTCCACTCCATGTGGGGTGAACTAGGCGTCTCAACTTCCATTCTATTAGGCATCTCTTCTGTAGAGATGTTGGAGACTAGAGGTGGTTCCGCTTCCAGGGGCTTCTTTCCTTTGTCCGTTGGTGTGGCCACCGTAGGTGGCATCATTGTGGGAGGACCGGATGAAGAAGATGAACCCGCCTAGGAATTTGATTGATTTGGTAATGGAGATTCTTGCTTAGTCGGACCCCTCTTAGATGGATTTAACTAGAAATCCACATGCGTTGAAGGAAGGGTCGACTGCGGCATGATTTGCACTGAGTTGCAATATTTAAAAGGTTCCAAATCTACGGGGACCACGTGCACTTGTCCTTCAAATGTGTATTTCAAACATTGATGAGCAATTGAAGGGACACACTTCATATCCCGGATCCAAGGCCGCCCAAGTAAGATATTGTAAGCCATCTCACCTTCTAAAATGTGGCACAATGTATGAATGGTCTTTTGTCCCACTTGTATGGGTAGGACAATTGTGCCAACTATCGAGCATATCGCATCATTGAATGCTCGAAGAGTATAAGTGGAAGGTACAATGTGAGAGGCTGGCAACTTCAAATGTTTCAGTGCAACGGTTGTAATAATGTTACTAGACGAACCAGTGTCTACCAACACCCGCTTGTACGGAGTCCCGTTGACCCATGCAATAACGTGCAGGGGTGGATCCGCTACATCTCCAGTCACCATTTTTAACTCATCTTCCCTAAAGGTGATGACTGGTTCGGTACACTGTTTGACATGCCCCACAAAATTGTTGAACGAATTCGCTTCATGGGGATGCAACTCAATTGCCTTTAATATCTCCATGAGAGCTTCCCGATGGGGTGCCGATTGTTGAATAAGCTCATAGATGGAGAGCCTAGCCGATGTGGTCCATAGACTTTGAGTAAGTCTAGTTCGAATCGTGGCCACTGGTCTAGGCGGGGGCAACTGTGTAGGATTCGCTTGAGGTTGTGACGTGGATGGAACTTCCCTGGTGGCTGTCACGGGGCAGCTCCTGGGTGTCTCTTGTTTCTTGTCACAATGCTAATCATCCCAACATACCCCTCCATGGGGCAATTCTGTTGCACTTCATTGACATGAAGAGGTTTTGCTTGTGCATCATGTGTGGGTAAAGGATCTTTGAAAACACCCATTTGTTGGTTGTTGGGTGCGATGGGGTTATCCACTACCAATGTGTTATTGTCAATGAGGTCTTGCACTAAACCTTTGAACGTCCAATAGACATTAAGGTCATGCCCTTTCCTTCTGTGGAATCTATAGTAAAGATCCTCTCTGTAGCCCTTAGGCTTTGGCGCATTAGGATCGATTGTTGGAATCTCTGGCAGATTAATCAAGTTTGCCGCTGACAAACGGTCAAACAAGGAGTCCCTAGACTCAGTGTATGGTGTAAATTGCCGCCTAGGGTGATGCTGCTGATTTTGATCTTATTTTTTATTATCTTTCTCATAGTTATTGTGAGGCACTGCCTGATAATTAGCCTTTGGAGGCTGTGTTGCTTGGGCAGGCTTAGGGGCATTGATAGCAACTTGATTGACCACGGCGGGTTTTTGTTGCGTATTCCCTATTTTGGTGCTCTTGTTCCACTCTTTTTTCTTAGGCTTGGCAATTTTGCCATCCTGTATCTTGATCTCTTCGATAACTCTAGCTTGCGCCAGAGCTTCTTCTAAAGTGGCGTATTGTTGCAGTTGCAATAGCACAGAGATCGATCGCAAATAGCTCTTTGCGAACATTTGAGTTAGGTCGGACATAGGAGGGAGGTAGGACAGCTTTGAAAGCAACGTCCTCCATCGATTCCCATATGCCACCATAGATTCCTCCTCATACTGCTTGAGGCTAGCTAGATCACTTAGTGACGCCTTTTTCTTTGTGTTGAAAGCAAAACGTTCTAGGAATGCGTCCACTAGGCTGATCCAAGTTGTAGATGCTATGCTTCGGTAGATGGGTAAACCAATCCGAGGTAGATCCTACGAATGTGGTTATGAATGTTCTTAATAGCAATGCATCATTGTCTTGTATACCGAAGCATTGGCTCAAAAATCGAGTCACATGCTCTTGAGCATCTTCATCCCCTCTAAAGAGTGCCAACTGGGGCAGCTTGAAATGTTCGGGGTATGGAGGTGCTGGCACTGATGGATGCACCGGATGACTACGGAGTTGGCGTAAGGTAGGCTTTTGGGGCCCAGCAGTCTTGAGTTCCATAGTCTCCAAGCGTTCTAACAACACTTTGTATGCATCGGAGGACTTAATCTCCTCCTCCTTGGTTTGCTCCCGTTGTGGATTGCGGGGAACTTGAGGCCTTTGGAGGGATAAATGGGTAGCATCCCTTCTGCCTTGATAGGGCATTTCAGCCCGCTCTTCTTCTTGGTCATAATCCTCATAATCTTCTTGAGGAGTGTCTGGCCTAGGCCTGTAAACATTGATGGGTGCCCGCGGAGGATGCCCATCACGGTTGCGGGAGTGGCCTCCCGCTCAGGTCTAGGAGGTCTTAGAGGCAGTGCTTGATGAAGTCATGGAGACCTGTCTCGCACTAGGGGGTTGTGCCTCACATACATCTCAGATTGCTGTGCGCGAGGGACTGGGGCCTTCTCAAGCGCATTGTTGTGAAGCAATTCAGTTGTCTGACGTTGAATGCGCTCTTGATTAAGGCGACACAAATGTTCTAATTTCTGTTGGTCTTGCCTAAGCCGCGTGATTTGCGCTTGGCGGGCGGCTAGTTGGGCAAATGCCAAGTCATTTTGTTCCACCGTCTCTTGTTTAGGAGGCCTAGATGCCTCCCCTACATATCTGTCTCGATCATGGTGCTCTGAGACCCCTATATGTTGCTTCCCTCTGTCGAGGTTGGCAGCATTGATTTGAAGCTCTGGTCTCAATGAGCGATCTGGATATAAAGCGGGTGCAGACGTGCATCGTTCCCATGCTAGGTACTATCCTTGAGGAACGTATTGATCTTCCTCACATTCTCTGTTATATTCATAAAAGGTGCGGGCAGAATGGCCCTGCCCTACCGGGAGAACCTGATATTCTGGATATGGTCTCGTGTGTTTGACATTGATCAGGGGTAAATTAGGAGTAACAAAATCATATGGTTCCTCCTTGTGGACCTTTTGTTGTTCTAGAGCAGTATATAGCGCTTCATCACTAGGCCACCCATAACGAACTTCAAAGGGGGGCCTTGTATCTAGGCCAAGTGCTACATGTTGGTTATTTTCTTGAAAAGATTTTTGTTGCTTAGGAGTACCCCCTAAGGAGGTGCCTCTATAGTCTTGTCTATTGATGGCATGAGTTGGAGTGCCCCTCAAGGAGGTGCCTCTAGAGCCATGTTCTGTAACTGCCTGGTGTGGACTAACTTGTGTACCCTGCCGCCAAGGCGGGATGGCCAAGTCTTTAGAGCTATATCGGAGACGACTTGTCTCTCTTGGTGCATTCTCTACAGCTTCTGCCCGTGATTGGGCTTGGCTACGAGTAAACACCATGGTAATGTTACCCTAAAGATGCAAAAATTCTTTTTATGATTTTTTTTGTCTAAACAGAAAATAGCATACACACACAAGCAATGATTATCTCTTTTAAAGATTAATAGTGTGCCCTAAATCTGGTTTAGTGTGTTTTTGTTGTTTGTTTTTGTGTTTTTGAAGACTTTTTATGAAAACCGTTTAAATGCAATTATGAAGGCTCTTATGACTCCCAAAATGGTCGCCCCTTCAATATACCATTGCCGGACCGATATACCAACCTCTCTATATACCCGCCCTTACGTGAGGGAGACTATAGGTACGTGAGAGCAGATGATACATGGAACATAGGCGGTACGAAAGGGGAATCACTCTGTTTATGACACCTACCATAGAAGACTTATCCTCATGCGCTAGGAATCACCCTAGCTACACTCGGTCAGCTTTCGTCAGGATTTACGTCTAGCAACAGTCGCGATCGGGGTAATGGATGCAAATATCTCAAGCCAAAGTGATAATGGAATCCACCTTTGGTCTTGCTCAAGGGTTGGGGTTTTACGACCAACTCCTTGGTTTAAATTACCACGTGATGTGTGGGGTTCATTTTAATTTGCAAAAATTTGAAACAGGCAAACAAAAAGGAAACTTTCCCTAAGCCATACAAAACTGAAAACCAAAAAACAAAAAATAGAAATTTGACAGAAGCTTGTTAAAAACCCCTACCTCTTCTCTGCCCAACAGGATGTTTCTGATTTGCTGCTCTGAAAAATGTACAGAAAGCTATTCGTCCCTGGGTGAGACGAATATCAGAAAGTATTCGTTCCAGGGTGAGACGAATGGTATACTCGTCCCTGGGTGAAACGAATAACAATCTGCCGACTAAAAAATAAGTACCTGTAATCAAAACAAGCAATTTCAGATCAGAAATCTAACCTAAAAAAAAATAGAGGACAGAGGTCCCACCGTGATCGCCATTGAAAACATGAGATTCCGAAAACAAAAAGGATAGACTAAAAATGCAATGTAAACGAAACTAAAATAACGCTTAAACCCTATGTTATTGAAAAATGCGTAAAAAGAAAGAACATGAACACAAGATATCAAAGCAATATAAAATACGGCCCTTTTATTGATATGCTTTTCAAATTTGTGTTACAATGCGTCTCCTTCCTTTTTAGGGGATAGGAGCGTTAAATGTTGGTCTTTTACAACTTGTTTCAGAATTCCTTCTTCCGCGTGCCCACATATAAGATGGGCGAACCAAAACGTTGTCGCCGCTTGTGTTGGTAAAAGTAGATTCCTCGCTGCTCTTCTAATGCTGAAAATCTGCGTTCAAAGAAACAAACAAAGAATCAGTAGCACCTGTGTATGAAAACGAAAGATAAATATAATAATGGTTAAAATGAGTCCAAATAAACTGAAAACTTGACAAAAGCATAATCATGTAACTAGCTAAATACTACAAAAGAAATAGTCACCAAAGGCAATAAGGCGGGGGGTGCCCGAAGGCAAACCACCCGCGGGTGAAACTTTGTTTCGACACCAATCCGCTTGGGATGGGTCCGAAACCTGGTGTGATGTGTTGTCGGCAAATTGGTAGGATATTGTGGTCAAAAAAATTGGGTTTTGGTTCTTGATTCGTGCCTTCAAAAGTCACCCAATAACCTCTCTTTCGATTAAGAGATTATGGATGTTGAAAGCACAAATCGCAAGTAAACTGTCAGCACTTCGTCGCTCAAAATGCTCCTTCTCTGTATATCTTTTGGGTGAGGAAGCTCACCATTTTATAGACCCAAGGGGTCTCTTTGAATTAACATGCAAAAGTGCTACTTTGCATGAATGCTTTTTTGTGAAGAGAAGACTTCTTCTTGATCAAGGGCTTCTTAACTGCCTCTGTGCATGTCTTTGTATGTTTAGAAAAGCTCACTCGCACTCCCATGCAATGAAGAGATAGCTAAGTGGCAAATCTGAGTTGTCATGAAAAAGCCTACTCTCACTCCCATGCAATGAAGGGAGAGTTAAGTGGCCAATCCGAGTTGTCCTAAAAAGCTCACTCTCATTCCCATGCAGTGAATGGAGAGTCAATTGGCAGATATGAGTTGTCAAAAGAACTCACTCGCCCTCCTATGCCATGAAGGGAGAGCTAAGTGGCAGTTCTGAGTTGTCATGCACCGAGGTTTGACTTTTTTTCGGTCAAACCTGGCGTTCGTCCCACCCCGGAGCGAGCGCTGGTAATCGTCTCTGGGTGAAACGAGTACCAATCTGCACTCGTCTCTGGGTGAAATGAGTACCAATCCGCACTCGTCCCTGGGTGGAGCGAATAAGTAGCAGAGTGTCTAAAAGGTGCCAAATTGATCTCTGACTTGTAAAACTACTGTGTGAGTGGTTAGAACCACTGTTTTAACCTCTGGGGCTGCCCTGGGGCTGTGTGTTAGTGCGATTAGTGTTTGCAGTCACATAATCGGATTGGTGCTGTTTTGGTGTCTACAATAGCTATTGGACTATTGTCACCTTTTAGAAACACTATTCCTCAGCAACAACACCAAAATGATGCGTTGTCATTATGCACATGATTAATTCTCAATGAATTTTTCAATCTAGGGTAGTGTACAAGGCTATTTGTGAAAGGAGTGAACAGGGCTATAACTTAGGTCATATGGGAGGAACATGTCTTATTGTTTAAATCAATTGTGTGGGGGATTTAGGACATTTCTATATCTAAATTGCATAAATTAAACCTTAATATAGTTGCAAAAATGGAAACTAATAATTAACTGTAGAAATGAAATCCTGATTACAATTGTAGAATGAGACCTAATTATGTTGCAAAAATAACAGTTGCAAAATTAGAAATCTAATTATCATTGCAAAAAGGAAATCTATTTACTTTTGTAGCAATGGAAACCTAATTATAGCATGGAAATTAAGCTCTATCAATGCTCTGTAATAGAAGGTTGTCAATATTCTGTGCAGGGGTTGACAACAAAACATAAAATGCAGCAAATTGTAGAAAATAGTAAATTTTGAAAATGATAATCTACAGTATTTTGAAAGCTTGCTAAAAGTGGAGATTACAACCAAACCATTAATCACAAGATCATCCCAATCATAAAATAAGCTAATATTACAAATACTATTAGCTGTTTACAAGGAAATAAAATGACAAGTTCTACAACTCATTCTGCTATAGCAAAATCAGAATAAAAATCTGTTGTTAGTCCTCCTCCTAGGTCTAGAAGTGGCCAGCCTCCTTGTCCAGAAGAAGGTATGAGTATTTATTTCTTTATATCTTACTCACACTCATTCACAAAAACATGTCATGAATAAAAATAGTGCACTTTTATTGATTCAGAACATGATTACGATGTCTTTGCTAAAAACTCATTACAGAGTGTATGTGATCACTTTTCTTACTATTACACTACTTGCCTATTTTCTCCTATTCTCCTCTCTCTCCATATCTCTAGCTCAACCTAGACGGGAGCCATATTTATATATGTCCTAAGATCTACTTATAAACTAAGAATATCTCATTTTTATCCTAAAGATTTAATCTTATTATGCTGTAGCTTTTCTTGGTTTTATCCTAGAAGAGGATCAAACTTGATCTTTCCATAAATGGTGGCTTTGGTCGGCAAGGATGGTAAATTCAGATGGAAGATATTTTCCCTTACCCTTTTCAATATTTCTTTCCCTTTTTCTAGCATCATAAATCAGTCAACATGTGAAAAAGCACATTCTATTTTCATTCTGAATATAAGTGGCTCATTCCGAAGAGACTGCAATTCTCATTCCGAAGATCCACTTATTCTGAAGAGACTGTGTTTTCTCATTCCAAAGATGTTTGTTCATTTCAAAGAGACTTCAGAATGAATAAATGTGTGCTCTTTAAATGATTTCCTCTACATTTCTCAAGTGGTTTATCTCTTAAGATCAGATTTCAATGGTCTTCATCTCTTTCAATGTGTGAATTCCATGCCTTGCCATTCATTGGCAGCTGGCTTGAATTTACATTGGAAAACCAGTTTTTGCTGCACAATAATAGTTTGCTTGCACTGTTTGCTAGATTTAGATAAATGAATGCTTGAGACATTAAAACAAAACTAGGGAAATTCTGCTATCAACCTAAGCAAATTTCTCTTTTAGCAAGTCATAACAAAATAACATAAAACTATGCAAAAATCTATAAAAATTAGAATATAGTATTTCTAATACATTGATCATGCAAACAGTTATTACACAACATATTGAATCAACTTATCTAGCATATCAGATTAAACATAAGAGTTTTTAGGAAATTTTAATGTTCAAAACATGCTATGATTGAGGCATTTCCAGGCCTCATCAGAAACCCTTAGGAATTTTATTCAAGTGTTTTTAATTTCTAGAAAATTAGTTTAAAGTTGAAACCCTTATCACTCCCAAATTTGGAAAACTAGAACACATTAATATTTACAAATTTTAAATGGATTAATTCCAAGTAGAATCCCTTATTACTCTTAAGTTGAATTTTTGCAAATATTATATTAATTCATAAGTTTTGCTTCCAAAAAAATATTAATTTTAAATAATATATATCAACCTTATCTTATAACCTTATAACTTCCTTTTTGAAATTGAAAGCAAATAAGAAATTAAGGTTGTGTACCTTTATGACATCAGGTGAATGTGGCTATAGAATCTCATTCTTGAGCTTGGATTTCCAAGGCTTTAATGCATTTTGTGAATGTTGGTTGACCAAGATTTTTCAAATTTTACCCATATTGCTTTGGATCTCTATCGAATAGTACTCGAACTAGTGTCGAACATCTGTTGTCACTTTACCGAACTCTTCCTAAATAGTTATCGAGCATCTATCATCGATCTACCATGTAGAACTTGAAATCTTGCCAAGCGTCTACTGAGTAGCTTCCACTACTGCTCATAGTGTTTCCAACTACTGCACTTCCTTTCCAGAGTCCAACCCATATTTAATACGAGATAGGAGGAGTGAAAAGTGTTAGTATATGAGTTTCTAAACACTCATGGAAGCTCTCATTTTATTGGTGGAGGTGTTGAAATCACTCCACTGCTCATGACAAGTATCACTAATGAGTTGAAAATATTTCTTTTTACTCTTCCTTGAGCATTGTCCAAGTAATGCTCTATCTCCAAGCTATATTTCATGTAACGTATGTCAACTTGTATGTAACTCCAATGTTTGAAGTATGGGCACCAATAAGTGTAACGTCTCCTTTGTGAGTGTTATAGAGTATCTTCCAAAATATAACAAGTGGTAGTTGCATGCATTTCTTTCTACCAATGCTTATATGAAGACTCTCCAATGTATTTTCCACCTTAATCCTTGTTATTTTATGTAGATTCTCAAGTGTCTTCAGCTAATGGTTGAGCTGTGGTGGAGATATGGCAGAGCTTTGGTGCAGATATGGAGTATATTTGGTGGCCCTTGAATGGATTCTAAATTGTAGTGCTTGGATGAAGACTCCTTAATGCTTTACTCCATTGTAAGCATTTTCTAATGGTGGAAATACTATGATATGAATGATCCATTTCTTTGATGTTCGTTTTATTTGTCTTTTGATTTGTATACTAATTGATCTTCTCCTATGTTGTATATTCCACTTTGTACATTGATTGATCTTCTCCTATGCTATGTCTTATGTAGGTTAAAGCATCCATGATGAGCCCCTTTGAGTGGCTTATATAGCTTGGAAAGAGTGCTTACGTTCAACCCTTTCTTGGCTATTTTTCCTATGTTTTGTAGCATGTGTGGAGTATTCTCGATAGGGGATATGATGAGTTCCAATAATTTATAGTCAATTTGATCCAATCTGTACAGTTTTACAATTTACAATTGTATAATTCCTAAAATGTCCAACTAAAGACTGCACATTACCAAAACATACAATTATGCGGTTACAACTGCTCTCTTGTACATTTTATTCAAGAATATTGGAATGGCTCAATCCACAATCACTTTACTATTTCTCGCTTTGAAATTGATTGATCTACCTTTAGAATGCTTAAAACTATAATTTTAGGCCAAAATTTATCAATGGTACTATTTAACAAACCCTTTGTACGATTTGGTACGCTGCTTGTACGATTTAGTAAAATCCTCATTATACCAAATAACTTAATTCTAAAAAATTCCCATTTGCATATTAATTACACAAATATCATTTCCAAATGATAATCTATAGTATTTTGAAAGCTTGCTGAAAGTGGATATTACAACCAAACCATTAATCACAAGATCATCCCAATAATAAAATAAGCTAAGATTACAAATACTATTAGTTGTTTACAAGGAAATGAAATGACAAGCTCTACAACTCATTCTGCTGTAGCAAATTCAAAATAAAAACCTGTTGTTAGTCCTCCTCCTAGGTCTGAAAGTGGCCAGCCTCCTTGTCCAGAAGAAGATATGAGTCTTTCTTTCTCTATATATTACTCACACTCATTCACAAAAACATGAATAAAAATAGTGCACTTTTATTGATTCAGAACATGATTACAATATTGCTGCTAAAAACCTGTTATAGGACTGTGTGAGTCACTTTTCTTACTATTACACTACTTGCCTATTTTCTCCTATTCTCCTCTCTCTCCATCTCTCTAGCTCAACCTGGACGGGAGCCATATTTATAGATGTCCTAAGATCTACTTACAAACTAAGAATATCTCATTTCTATCCTAAAGATCTAATCCTATTATGTTGTAGCTTTTCCTGGTTTTATCCTAGAAGAGGATCAAACTTGATCTTTCCATAAATGGTGGCTTTGGTCGGCAAGGATAGAAAAATTAGATGGGAGATATTTTTCCTTACCCTTTTCAATATTTCTTTCCCTTTTTCCAGTGTCATAAATCGGTCAACAATTCAAAAAGCACATTTTGTTTTCATTCCGAAGATAAGTGGCTCATTTCGAAGAGACTGCAATTCTCATTCCGAAGATCCGCTCATTCCGAAGAGACTATGTTTTCTCATTCTGAAGATGTATGTTCATTCCGAAGAGATTTCGGAATGAACAAATGTGTGCTCTTTAAATGATTTCCTCTGCATTTCTCAGGTGGGTTATCTCTTAGGATTAAATTTCAATGGTATTCATCTCTTTCCATGTGTGAATTCCATGCCTTGCCATTCATTGGTAGTTGGCTGAAATTTACATTGGAAAACCAGTTTTTGTTGCACAGTGATAGTTTGCTTGCACTGTTTGCTAGATTTAGATAAAATTAATGCTTGAGACATATTAAAACAAAACTAGTGAAATTTTGCTATCAACCTAAGCATATTTCTCTTTTAGCAAGTCATAACAAAATAACATAAAACTATGCAAAAAATTGTAAAAATCAAAATATAGTATTTCTAATACATTTATCATGCAAACATTTAATACACAACATATTGAATCAACTTAAATAGCATATTAGATTAAACATAAGAGTTTTTAGGCAATTTTAATGTTCAAAACATGCTATGATTGAGGCATTTCCAGGCCTTATCATTTTCCCCCCAAATTATATTAATGCATGTCGTCATGCATTTTGTTGGGCTATGGAATCACATATGTCCATATTCAAATTCCATAATCTGTAGAACAATTTGGTGCCTATATAATATCCCTTGTTCTCCTGAAGGTTTTTGAGCCATTCTTCGAATTGATCATCAGGTTGAGCATCTTCTTCAAAGTAGAAGGGAATTGGAGTAATGATGGTTGGAGGTCTAAATCTAAGACCTATCCAATGATGTTGCATGATTTCAATCAACTGTATCACTCCTTCTGCCCTTCTTATGGACCATTCTAAGTTAATGGGGGAGATGGGTTCTCTTTTTTGTAAAGACATAGAAATTTCAACCCATCTGTTTCTGTAGATTGATAATGTTGGAACAAAATTGTCATTACAAAAATTCTAAAATCTGGTCACACAGTCCCTCAAATTGTTCAAGTACATCCTCTTTACATCATCCTTGTTCATCATGGTGAAGTGTTATCTGGTGATAATTGGGTGATTTGGCTGAACTGCTTTGACTAACAATTCAGCTCTAGATTCAATTTCTTTATTCTACCTTTTCTCATGGTCCCAATAAAAGTGATTTTGCAAAGTGGACATGAATGCCCTCAATTGAACATCTCCTATGTAAATTTGAGGGTGAAATTCTACTTCTTCTAGAATAAAGAAGTTTTGTAAAAATAATTCACATAGGAGATTTTTCTGCTCTACAGGGCTGTCAAAATATGCTTCCAATAAATCTATAGTTGTGTCTAATTTATATGGGAGACCTGAGCTAATCCTCATGACCTACCATCTGAGATATTTCTCTTTCATAATAAGACTATAAAATCTGGCTGGCCGTCTGAATTGGACCAAAAACTCAACAATCTAACATAAATTAGTCACTTTTTATTTTAATGCCTTGATCTTTGTTTCCTTTACCTCTAACTGTTTTCCTTCCAATTTGAAATTTTTAATCGTAGTGGCAAGCTTCTCATATCTTATCACCAAACTGGCTATGTCTACACTATATTGTTTTAGGGATATAGTATTAGGTGGTCTAACTACAGGTGGAACTCTAGGTAGCAGATCTACCTGAACCCCTTTTTCTACCACTTCTACTAGTTGATAATCTATCAACAATTCTACCTATAATCCTTTTTTTGCTATTTCTACTGGTTTGTCATCAGACAGTAATTCCACTTGTACCCCCTTATCTTCTATTTCTACTAAAGGTGCAATAGTTTGAAATATAGAGACCTCAATTGAAGGAATACTTACTTGAAAAATTTCATGCTACTGTTTGGACTGTTCCTGTGCTGGTGTTTCTTGTTGTGACTCATCTCCAGTATCTTTTTCTATGCTCTTTACGAATTTTGGAGCATCTTTAGAATGAGAAGGCAATTCTTCAGAATGATAAGGCACTTCTTCAGAATTAAAGGTGCTACTTCAGAATGAGCACCTATGTCTGTCTCAATAGAGTCATCTGCCCTAGATAAATCCATAAGTAATTGATCCAAATCATCCTCATCAATGGATACAGTTGGCTATTTTTTAGACTGTGATAGTATTTTTCTCAATTCTGCTACTTCTTGTTGTAATTCTCCAATCCTCCTTTCCTACATTTCAATGATACTTTCTCTCTCTTCAATCCATCTGGTTTGTGTTTTGACAATACTTCTTGCTGCTCTCAGTTGTTCTGTAATGTCTACCTCCTTTATTTTTGGTTCATAATATGATGCAGATAAATCAACTACATTTGGCTGCTCAACAACTATCTCTTCTTCTACTTTAGTTGTCTGCTCTTGTTTAGGAGGCTCAATGAAACTGTCTATGATTACATCTATAATTTTTGTGGCCTGTTGAACTATAGCCACTTCAAAACTATCTTGCCTAGTCTCTTCCTTAATTATCTGTTCAAGGAATTCTAGAAAGTCTTAAGGGGATGGTTGTATTGCTATGACATATAGACTGCTTTGTCCACCTTCTTCTTCTATCACCTATTCTACCATTTCCCTCAAGTGGAGTCTTGTAGATCTCCTAGTTCCTGATGCAAATTTCTTCTTTTTGCTTTGTTTTCTAGTGACAGCAGGGGTTGTGGGGATAGTTTCAGATGCTTCTATTTCCTTTGTTTTTCCTTCCCCTTTTGGCTAGGTACTTCACTCCCCTATTCTGATAGATCAGTAACAACTTTAGAAAAATGGACCTTCTATTTTTTTGTTCTGCTACCAATTCCAGACCCTCTCTTCTTTTGTTTCTTAGTTTGTGAGGTTGAAGGTTCTGGAGCAAGGTGCTATGTTGGGTGTGTTTCTTTCTCTGTAATAGCCTCTATGGAAGTATCTATTTCTTCTTTTGCAACAACATCTACAGCAGCTGTTTCTTCTTCTGCAACAACATCAGCATCATCTGTTTCTTCTTCCTTCTCATCCTCATATCCAAAAATTACATCATTTAGGGTAGAGTAAAACCTATCAAAGCTCCTAGGGTTTCCTCTAAAATGGTGTTGGTAGACTAGTTTAATAATACCATGGTGGTGAGGGCTTCCTTTTCCTTCTTGATATCTGTTTGCCATGTTTTTCAACTCCTGGTGCAGTTACAGGGGGAGATTTACCCTAACTTAAGGTTGTTGCCTCCAATGTCTTAGATGGTTTAAAATTTTGAGATGATGCCCTGATAATAGTACATACTGCCCTTCACAGGTTAGAAATTTGATTACCCATGTGGCCGCTTCATCCTAGGGTTCTTGCAGGTTGGCCCTTTTTACCCCCTTGCATGTGTTGTTATTGTTAAATATTATGGCTCCCTACCATTTTCTTCGAGAAATTGATTAACTATATTCACCAATGTATTTTTGCCAGATCTAGAAATTAGAAGACCTTCTAATGGAAGCTCAGTAATTTGACTTAAAACTTTAGGGGTTACCTCAATTGTCATGTCGTTAATGTGTGCCCGGTTATTTTTGAATGTGTGGGTGAACATGCCGACCAAATCTTCAGAGGACCCATTAAATTTGTCCAAGAATGGCATAAGTCCTAAATATTTAAAAATATGTAGCACTTCTGGATTTTCTTAGAGGTGGGTGGTATCTGCTGGTTCCATTTTTGTCTTTCATCCCATTTTCCTATTTTGGTACGTTAAATACTGCTCACTTCTGCTACTATTCCTCTGCTGGATCGCTAGTTTTTGGTGTTTGTAGACTTGCAGGGTTTGGTTCCAGGTTTTCAATTGCCTTGTTTTTCTTCTTTGAAATGAACTGTAATCTCCACACTGTTCCTCGTAATCATTTTGCATTAGCAAATATGTCTTCAGAAGGAAGGGTGGCACGCGTTTCTATTTTTGCTTCAAAAACATGTTTGTTAATGGTTGCGTAGATGTCCTTGTCATCCGATCCACATTACTCATTTTTAGTTCTTATATTTCACCCGTAGATTTTCATGTGCATGATTATTAGCATCAAAAAAATGGTGGCATATTTTTGGTCACATCCCCGTGATTCTGGCACTTTCTTAATGGGTGCAAGATAAAACAAACCACATCTCAACTGACACATGTTTATTTATCATATGCATTCAAATAATTTTTATTTGATCGTATATTTTCCTTTCCTTGGATGCCACATGGAAATGTTATATTGAATGCTCATTTCGAAGATTATGATTTATTACAAAAAACAATACCTCATTTCAAAGATTATGATTTCATTCCGAAGACAAGTCTTCATTCCGAATATCATGCTTCATTGCGAAGGCAAATCCTTATTCCGAAGATAAATCCTCATTCTAAAGACAAATCCTCATTCCAAATACAAAGCTTCATTCCGAAGACAAATCCTCTTTTCGAAGGTCATGCTTCATTCCGAAGACAAATCCTCATTCCGAAGATCATGCTTCATTACGAAGGCAAATAATAATTTCGAAGACAAAGCTTCATTCCGAATACAAATCGTCATTCCGAAGACAAAGCTTCATTTCGAAGACAAATCGTCATTCTGAAGACAAAGCTTCATTTCAAAGACATAGTGGAACATTCATTCTGCTATCATTCCGAAGATAATTTCAATTTGAGGATAATACAACAATTAATCTGAAGAAGATAGCAGGCACTATTTTTGGCATTCTTGTTCCAAAGATTAGACAGAAACCAATATTCTCATTCTCAAAACATGTTTTAAGTATGCCAACTCTTATGGATACATTTTATGCTAATGGTTAATTGTTATATACTGTATACCAATCATTTATAATGAAGAAATTTAAGAAGTATATACCTGATTAAAACAAGTTAATGCAAGTTTTAAAGAATGACTACTTCTGTTGATGTTCTGCTGAGATTTTCTGCAATATTTCAAAACAAGTGCAGTTGATGAATTTTTAAAATGATGATTCAAAAATTTTCAAGTTTATGCATGCCAGAAAACTAGTTTTCATGCATACCAACCCATTAGTGCCTTAGGAAAGGTTTTCACTGCTGAGCTATTCATTTTTTTTTTTTTTACATCTCCTTTTCTCTTTTTTTTCTTGATTCTGATTATTCCCATGAAGGAATTCATGATTTACCTAAAATCATACCCATAAAGGAATTCACAATCAGAATTTATTCATCTTTTTGTTTTTTGCTTTTTCTGATTTTTTTTATTTTTCTGATTTTTCTTGAAATCCATGATCATGCTGATTGTTTTGAAGTGGAAGAGGAAATTTCGTCCACCTGTTGTGTATCCAAACTGTCAAGCTGCTGCGAGAATTCCCCTTTAGTTAGATGTGTATGATACACCCTGAGGTGATGTCCATTCACTACCAATTTTCTCTAGGACACATTAATAGGAGATAGACGAGCTGCTTCATTGTCAAATACCTCTTCAATCTGGTAAGGTCCAAGCCATCTAGTTCTCAATTTTCTAGGGAAGTCCTCATAGCGAGAATCAAACGACAAAGCCCAATCTCCTTGTTGAAGTTTCCTCTACTGAATGTGACTGTCATGCCATAGCTTCCTCTGCTCCTAAATTAATTTAGTTTGGTGCAGAGCATCCAACCTATGTTCATCCAATGCATTCAACTACAGAGTCCTATCTATCTATGCTTGTGACAATTCAATTCCAATTTCCAATGTTGTGCGTAATGTTAGTAGCTCAAATTCAATAGGTAGGAGGGGATTTTTACCAAAAAATAGTTCATAAGATGTGAATCCTGTAGTGGATTTCCAAGTAGTATTGTAAGCCCAAACTGCTTCAGGTAATTTATCCAGCCACTTTTTCCTATGAAAAGCTATTATTTTTGTCAAGATTCGTTCCAGTTCTCTATTTTTTACCTCAACCTGGCCATTTTCTTGTGGGTGGTAAGGTGATGATTTCCTATGTTTGATTTCATATAATTATGTAAAATCCTCAATGAATTTAGATGCAAATTAGGGTCCTTGGTCTGTGATGATATATCGTGGAGCTCCAAATCTCTAAAAAATTTGAGTATACAAGAAATCAATGACCTTCTCTTCACGAGCATGTTTGAAAGCATGCACCTCTACCCACTAAGTCAGGTAATTAGTGCATACTAGAATATGCACCTTTCCTTGAGAAGGTGGATCAATAGGTCCTACAAAATCAAGCCCCCACCTCTCAAATGGCTCTAAAACCAATTGAGGCTATAGTGGAATTTCATTTGTATGAGTGGGTTTCCCCATTATTTGGCATGCATCACAATGCCTAATGTACTTTTTCACATCCTTGTGAAGATATGGCCAATAATATCCTGTCCCTAAAATTTTTCTAATTGTGCTTTTTACAGAATAGTGTCCACCTGAGGTTTCATCATGACAAGCCCTAAGGATATCATATACCTCATCCTTTTGGATACACCTGCGTAACACATGGTCGATACTGCACTTAAAAAGTATACCCTTAATCCACTCAAAGGAAGAACTTTATTTGATCAATTATTTTTTTATTTTGAAGTGAAATATGGAGGAACCTTTCCTGTGACCAAATAATTGGCTATATCTACAAACCAAGGTGATTGGACTGATATAGCAAATAATTTTTCATTAGGAAAAGTGTCCTCAACTAATTCCCCTTTATCTGTGTTCTGCAACCTGGATAAGAAATTTGCTACAACATTAGCTTTTCCTGGTGTGTTGATTATTGTGATATCAAATTCTTGCAGCAACAGTAACCAAAAAATAATTATTGCACTTACCATAGGCTTATTCATCAAATACTTAATGGTTGTGTGATATGTGTGAATAAATATTTGATAACCTATGATGTAATGCCTAAATTTGTTGATGGCATAAATTATTGCCAAGAAATATTTCTCAGTTGTGGTATAATTTTTCTCAACTCCTGTCAAATTCTTGCTAATGTAGTAGATGACATAGTGTTCACCATTGTCAATTTGTCCTAATGCTGCTCCAATTGCATTATTGGAAGCATCAACATGTATGTGAAATGGTAATGTCCAATTAGGTCCTCTTAACATAGGTGGAGTTACTAATTTCTCTTTCAGAGTTTCAAATTATTCCTGACACCTTGCAGTCCAGGAGAATTTAGAATCTTTAGTCAACAGGGAAAACATGGGATTGGTGATGTAGATCACGTTACACTAACAACACCAAACAAATGATACACATGTGTTTTTCCTTTGAACCAGTAAGGTAATACAAACTTTCATTACTTTCATGCCCAAAATCAGGATACAAGAGAAGAAGCCCCTTTACAATTTCAAAAATCCCCTCAAATACCCTCTTTTCCCTTTTTTCCCACCTAAAACCATTCAAATTGAAATTTGAATTTTGGGGGCAACTTGTCAAGGTCATAACTTCGCACTCATTGATCCTATTGACTATTACAGCATGTTTTCAAAAATGGCATGAAATGAGCTAAGCGGGGCATCTGGCCAAAAATCCTCAAATTCGACCTCTAAGACCTTCAAAAATCTCCTGCAAGTTAAACTAGTTTTACTAGTTTTACAAAATAAAAAAAATTACAATTTTTTTTTTCAAGTGATGCAAGATCACTCTTACACCACTGGATGCTCCTACATCAATTGACTATTATGCTAAAGCTGGGAATAAACCTGCAGTAAAAACCAATGTGTCATAGGAAGCTTTTGACATTAGTCTGAGTTTTAGGAGGAAGAAGATTCTTGATAATTTCCACCTTCTTTGGATCAACCTGGATTCCTTGAGGAGAGATGTGATGACCAAGAACTATTCCTTCCTCCATCATCATAAAATATTTGTCTGGATTCAAAGATAACTGGTATGTTTCACAGGGAGTTAAAACTCTCTCAATGTTTTCTAATGTAAAGTCAAAAGTTTGTCCACATACTATGAAATCATCCATGTATATCTCAACACTGTTGGTAGTCAGATTATAAAAAATTACTAAGACCGCTCCCTGAAATATTGCTGGGGTATTACACAAACCAAAAGGTAAAACCCTATAGGAAAATTTTTCCCATGGACAGGTAAATTGTTTTCTCTTGATCTTCAGGTGCAACCTAAATTTGATTATACCCACTAAATCCATCAAGAAAACAAAATTATTTCTTTCCAGCAAGGGTATCTAACACTTGATCTATGAAATGTAATGGAAAATGGTCTTTGTATGTCATGTTGTTCAACTCTCTATAGTCTACACATACTCTCATTTTTTCATTTTTCTTAGGAACTATAACCAATGGAGAGACCCACTAGCTATCAAAAATTGGGTAAATGAATCCTACCTCCAGAAGTTTTTCAATTTCTTCCTTTACAATATCCCTCAAGGCAGGATTAAGTCTTCTCTGGGATTGTCTTACTAGCTTGACTTCTTTAGTATAAATCTTGTGGGTGCATATATCAGGCTGAATTCCTGACATATCCTTGTAGTCCCACGCAAAAGCATGAACATGCTTCTACCAAATTTTTATCAACTTTTCTTCCTCTTCCCTAGTGATCCAGTTGTTAATGTTCAGTAATTTGCCTGGCTGAACTTCTATTTGTTTTGTATTTGGAAGGACTGAACTCACTTCTTCATACCTGGTGATTAGGGAGTTAAGAGGGCAATAAGAAGTTTCTATTTCATTGATTTCTAATGGAAGCATATCCTGTATAGAACAGTGAGAAGGGAAAATCAGGTGATGATGCCACCCATGTGGTAGTGAAACTGATGTTTCCTATGATAGTGCAGATGGCTCACCTTCAAAATTTTGGTTCTCCTCATTCCCTAACAACTGATGGATATTTATTGCTTACTATTCTAACCCTTGTTCATGTAGAACATTTATTAGGATAGTTTCATTCTCTAAAGTTTCTATGTCATGGAGGTCTTCTGTGTGTTCCCTTACTACCAAGGTGGCTAGTGTGGAAATAACATTTTCTGGTTCTTCATCTGAATTAGGAAACCATAACTGACCTAAAAAATTGTTGAAGGGTCTTGCAAGAGGATACAGAGAGATCTATTTTAGATCAATATCATTTGAAATAGTCATTTTTCCAACTTTGTAGTCTATGAAGGCTGTTGCAGTTGCAAGCCAAGGTCTTCCCAGAATGATGGGATATCCATGTGCTGAATTTCTTGGCTGTAAAACCAAAAAATCTATAGGTAATTCCCAAGAAGAGACTTCTATAGGGACATTTTCAATGATACCTTCAAGTTTTGCAACTGACCTATCGGCCATTTCTAAAATTGTAAATGTGGGATTGAGATGTTTGAGTTGTAATTGTTCCATTATATCCTAGGTAATGACATTTATTGCATCTCCTAGATCTACTAAGACATTTGATATTTGTACGAAGCCTATGGTAACTATGATAACTAGACTCCCTGGGTCACTATACTTTGGAGGCACTAGTTTTCTAGACAAGAGATCAGCTATCTTTCCTTCAACCTGAACAGTCTTAGGAAATGTTTTATTTTTTCTTCTTGCCCTTCTAATGCACAAATATCGGACAATACTTTTAATCATTGGTATATTTTTAATGGATTGCAATAAGGGCAATGATATAGTTAAATTTCTAAGTTCCTTGACCAAGTCTGACTCAGAATTTTTTGTTATGGTATTAAATCTTCTAGGATATGGAATTATTCTTGATGAAGGTAATTGTTCTGCCTATGGTTCTATTTTTTCTTCTTTCTTTGTTGTTGGTTTAACTCTAACTAGTTCCAAAGGTTCTTGCTTTTCATTTTCCTTGATTTTAGTTGAAAAAAGTTCAGGTACAACTTTTTCTGAATGAAGTTGGATGTTACTACAATCAAGAACATTCATTTCAGCATTTTCTTCAGTTTCAGAAATATAGATAGGGGATGCCTGTCTCATGTTGTTTGGATTTATGACTGATTGATCTGGAAGTTGAGGTTGTTTCACCTGTTGTGTTTATTGTGGTTGGTTCTTTTTTTCTTGAAAATTTTGATGAGGTGTAGGCATAAAATGCTGAGTTTGACCTTGATTTCTTTGTTGCCTTGGATAGGATTGGTATTGCTGACTCCACTGTGGTTGATTTTGCATCCAATGTGGATCATTCTAATTCTAGGGTGGGATGTTTTGATTCCATGATGGATTATTTTGATTCTGATTCCAGGTTGGATTACTCCAACTTGTTTGTGGCCATTCTTGGGAATTTGTCCATTGAGAATAATTCCAAGGACATGGGGGTGGCTCTGATTGTCCCCAAGGCATCGTCTAAGGATTTTGCCCAAAATTTATAGAAAAATGAGGAGGATTTTGTTTTTGAGAGAAATTTCCCCCTTGTTTTGGTCCAACATAGTTGAGTTCCTCAGTCTGACTCTCTAACATAGTTTTGAGTTGTGGTAGCAAGTGGCATTTATTAGTCAAATGCTTCTTTGAACAGATACTACAAATGGCTAAGATAGATGTTTTATTCAAAGGACACTCCTGCAAAGCATGTTTATTTCTACATCTTGGGAAATAAATTGCCAAAGGTTATGTGGTTTTTGCTTTTGCAGACATTTCTCCTAAAGTTGTGTTCAATTGCACCAAAATATCAGTTTTAAAATTTGCAAGTTCCTCTATTAGGTCTTTCACATCAGTGCCATTTGTATTTTTTTTCTTCTTCCTTGCTTAGTGCGAGAGTAATTCCTATAGAGACCCACAATTTCCTCATTACTGAGAGTATTTACATCCCATTTTCCCATAAAATCCAATACCTCTCTGGATTCATCTTGTAATCCTCTCAAAAAGATGGTTTTGCATAACTCTGGTTCTACAAGTCCACATATCCTTTGAACAAAGGAGAACCTATCAAGATAGTCTTCTAATGTTTCATAATATTCTTGTTTAATCTTGAATAACTCATCTTTCCTATTCCTTACATGGAAATACTCCTGATATTTGTCTAAAAACATAGTTTCCATTTGATCCCAGGTTCGGATGGAATTTGGCTCTAAGCTCATGAACCAGTGTAATGCTGAGTCATTGAGTGTTGAGGGAAAAACCTTAAGTTTTTTATTGTCATTTACATAGTCATAGGTTTGACACACTAATTTTAATTCAAACAAAAATTGATCAGGATCTTCAGATACAACACCTCGGAAGGTTGGAAGTACTGAAGGTGAAATGGTTTTCATGGGAGATTTTTGTGTTGGATTCAAACGGATAGGATATTCAAATGTTCTGGAAGGTTGGGGCATATCCTGATCATCTCCTTCATTATGGACATAGCCATGTTGTCCATCCCTATCTAGATTACCTCCCTCTGCCATAGTTTCATGTTCCTTGGGAATGGTTAAACCTATCCAAATTTCACTCTCAATAGGTCCAAGATCCTCTGTTGATGATGAGTCTGATGATTTTTATTTCTCAAGATGTTCTAATGATGATGAAGCTGGAGATTTTTCTTTCTCAGAATGTTCTAATGATAACGATACTGGTGATTTTTCTTTCAATATTTTTGGTAGTTCAAACATAGGTGATTTACCCCTTAGGCATGAAGATCTTCTTAATGGAACAAGCCAGGGATCCTTTTGGGTAATTATACCTTTTTCATCCCTAGGCTTACTCATTCATGTTTACTCTTGAATGACATAAATTATAGGTCAATAGTTGTTACTTTAACCAATTTGTTATATTCAGATTTTATCCTGAATTTCATAGCTCAGTCTAATTAATAGCTGTTGGACTGTTGTCACCTTTCAACAACACTATTCCTCAACAACGAAACCAAAATGATGTGTTGTCGTTATGCACATCATTAATTCTCAATGAATTTTTCAATCTAAGGTAGTGTACAAGGCTATTTGCGAAAGGAGTGAATAGGGCTATAACTTAGGTCATCTAGGAGCAACAGGTCTTATTGGTGAAACCGATTGTGTGGGGGATTTAGGACATTTCTATCTCTAAATTGCATAAATTAAACCTTAATATAGTTGCAAAAATGGAAACTAATCATTAACTGTAGAAATGAAATCCTAATTACAATTGTAGAATGAGACCTAATTATGTTGCAAAAATAACAGTTGCAGAATTAGAAATATGATTATAATTGCAAAAAGGAAATCTATTTACTTTTGCAGTAATAGAAACCTAATTATAGCATGGAAATTAAGCCATATCAATGCTCTGTAACAAAAGGTTGTCAATCTTCTGTGCAGGGGTTGACAACAAAAAACAAAATGCAAAAAATCATAGAAAATAGTAAATTCTGGAAATGATAATCTGCAGTATTTTGAAAGCTTGCTAAAATTGGAGATTACAACCAAACCATTAATCACAAGATCATCCCAATCATAAAATAAGCTAATATTACAAATACTATTAGCTGTTTACAAGGAAATGAAATGACAAGTTCTACAACTCATTCTGCTACAGCAAAATCAGAATAAAAATATGCTATTAGTCCTCCTCCTAGGTCTGGAAGTGGCCAGCCTCCTTGTCCAGAAGAAGGTATGAGTCTTTATTTCTTTATATCTTACTCACACTCATTCACAAAAACATGAATAAAAATAGTGCACTTTTATTGATTCAGAACATGATTATAGTATTGCTGCTAAAAACCTGTTATAGGACTGTAACAGTCACTTTTCTTACTATTACACTACTTACCTATTTTCTCCTATTCTCCTCTCTCTCCATCTCTCTAGCTCAACCTAGATGGGAGCCATATTTATAGATGTCTTAATATCTACTTACAAACTAATAATATCTCATTTATATCCTAAAGATCTAATCCTATTATGCTGCAACTTTTCCTGGTTTTATCCTAGAAGAGGATCAAACTTGATCTTTCCATAAAAGGTGGCTTTGGTCGACAAGGATGGCAAAGTCATATGTGAGATATTTTCCATTACCATTTTCAATATTTCTTTCTATTTTTCCAGCATCAAAAATAGGTCAACAAGTCAAAAAGCACATTCTATTTTTATTTTGAAGATAAGTGGCTCATTCCGAAGAGACTGCAATTCTCATTCCGAAGATCTGCTCATTCTGAAGAGACTGTGTTTTCTCATTCCAAAGATGTCTGTTCATTTTGAAGAGACTTTAGAATGAATAAATGTGTGCTCTTTAAATGATTTCCTCTACATTTCTCAAGTTGGTTATCTCTCAAGATCAGATTTCAATGGTATTCATCTCTTTCAATGTGTGAATTCCATGCCTTGCCATTCATTGGCAGCTGGCTGGAAT